>CM059193.1:8304838-8371639 GCA_030323885.1 Branchipolynoe longqiensis | reverse complement strand
TGGGGAGGGTGGTGTTCCACGAGGTGGTCCACAGGGCGGTGGTCCACAAGGCGGTGGTCCACAGGGCGGTGTTCCATGAGGTGGTGTAGACGGGGTGGTTCCATGAGGTGGTGTGGAGGTGACGTGCTGGCAGGTGGTGATGACAGCGGTGTTTGTTGAGGTGATGCGGACTATGGTGTTCTGCGAGGTGGTGCGGAGGGTGGCGTGCTGCGAGGTGGTGTGGACAGCGGTGTTTGTTGAGGTGGTGCAGACTATGGTGTTCCGTGAGGTGGTGCGGAGGGTAGCGTGCTGCGAGGTGGTGTGGACACCGGTGTTTGTTGAGGTGATGCAGACTATGGTGTTCTGCGAGGTGGTGCGGAGGGTGGCGTGCTGCGAGGTGGTGTGCACAGCAGTGTTTGTTGAGGTGGTGCGGACTATGGTTTCTAGGAGGTGGTGCGGAGGTTGGGCGGTGCTGGCGAGTTGGTGTGGACAGCGGTTGTATGTTGAGAGTGGTGCAGACTATGGTGTTCTTGCGAGGTGGTGCGGAGGGTGGGGCAGTGCTGCGAGGTGGTGTGCCACAGCGTTGTTGTTTGAGGTGGTGCGCGGAGTGTGGCTGTTGTGAGGGTGTGTGGACAGCGTGTTTGATTGAGGTGGTGTAGACATGGTGTTCTGCGAGTGTGTGCGGAGGGTGGCGTGCTTCGAGTGGTGTGGCACAGCATGTGTTTTGTTGACGGTGGTGCGGATCTATGGTTTCTTGAGTGGTGGGCGGAGTTGTGTGTGGCGTGCTGCCAGGTGGTGATGACACCGGTGTTGTTGAGCGTGGATGTGGAAATCGGTGTTCTGCCTAGGTGGTGACGGAGGATAGCGTGCTGGCAGGTGGTGATGACAGCGGTGTTTGTTGAGGTGGTGTGGACTATGGTGTTCTGCGAGGTGGTGCGGAGGATGGCGGGCTGCGAGGTGGTGTGGACAGCGGTGTTTGTTGAGGTGATGCAGACTATGGTGTTCTGCGAGGTGGTGCGGAGGGTGGCGTGCTGCGAGGTGGTGTGGACACCGGTGTTTGTTGAGGTGATGCAGACTATGGTGTTCTGCGAGGTGGTGCGGAGGGTGGCGTGCTGCGAGGTGGTGTGGACAGCGGTGTTTGTTGAGGTGGTGCAGACTATGGTGTTCCGTGAGGTGGTGCGGAGGGTAGCGTGCTGCGAGGTGGTGTGGACAGCGGTGTTTGTTGAGGTGATGCAGACTATGGTGTTCTGCGAGGTGGTGCGGAGGGTGGCGTGCTGCGAGGTGGTGTGGACACCGGTGTTTGTTGAGGTGATGCAGACTATGGTGTTCTGCGAGGTGGTGCGGAGTGTGGCGTGTTGTGAGGTGGTGTGGACAGCGGTGTTTGTTGAGGTGGTGTGGATATCGGTGTTCTGCTAGGTGGTGCGGAGGG
The DNA here is from genome assembly GCA_030323885.1 of Branchipolynoe longqiensis. Taxonomy (NCBI): domain Eukaryota; kingdom Metazoa; phylum Annelida; class Polychaeta; order Phyllodocida; family Polynoidae; genus Branchipolynoe; species Branchipolynoe longqiensis. The sequence goes on along the minus strand of CM059193.1, from coordinate 8,370,231 downwards.
TGGCGTGCTGTTAGGCGGGATCTCCTGCTGCATCATTGGGCAAACACGGACCGTGGTGCGCTTTTCTTGCGGTCTCATCGATCCTGCTGGCACAGCGGCCACCAGCGAAATGTGATCTCTTAATTTGTTGGTCTTGTATAAACATGGCCGCCTCCCTCCTCCCTCCTCCCTCCTCCCTCCTCCCTCCTCCCTCCTCCCTCCTCCCTCCTCCCTCATCCCTCCTCCCTCCCTTCCTCCTCCCTCCTCCCTCCTCGCCCTATCCCCACCCCTACCTGTCCATTGCTCATCGTGCAATGCATATTGTTGCCGTCATACATGAGTGGAGAGGGCGGTCCGGCGTATTCTTGTGTAACATACCACCATAATTTGTAAGGATTCATGTTTGTGTTTGGCATCCTCTTAGTCTTAAAGGTGCATTGTCCGATGAAAGTGTTACATTTCAGATTCCAAAGCACTTACGTGGATTAGGTCCTACATATCTGTTTGTTTGTTTGTTGTTGTTTTACGTCCTAGCAACATCTAAGGTCATATCAGGACGGGTACTCCTGGCAACTTTATAGTGCGCACTCATGGCAACTTTATAGTGCTGCCCCACTAGGAGACCAGGCTGCCAGCACCATGACCTGATAGCCCACTCAGTCACATTATCCTGACACTGAGCCAACCAGTCCTTGCCCTATTCTAATAATGCCAAGCGCCTGGCTAGGAAGCGACAAGTATAAACTTTTAAGTCAGTGGTTTGACTCAACCAGCGTTCGATCCCACAGTCTACCAACACAGGAGACAGATGCCCGAACTCATTCGGCCATCCCGTCTGGTCCCTACATATCTAACTTAGATACTTGTGCACTTATTAAAAATGTCTTGCAGCATAGAAGGGAATACTGAGTCAATTTAATAGAACTTGTTACTGCAGAAGTCTATGGTGTTCGAATTTCAAGGTGCCTGCTATTGCTAACATTTATAGAGATATTTAGAGATAGCTATACAGAAATGTACAGAGACATACAGAGGCGCACATAAGTATACAAAGAGATACAGAGCGATACAGAGAGATACAGAGGTACGGAGAGATACAGAGAGATACAGAGAGATACAGAAATATACAGAGAGATACAGAGATATAGAGAGATCTTCAGAAATGTACAGAAACATACAGAAACATACAGAGGTGTACAGAAGTATACAGAGAGATCCAGAGGTACGGAGAGATACAGAGAGATACAGAGAAATGGAAGATATACAGAGATATAGAGATATATACAGATATACACAGAGATATACAGAGTCGTACAGAGACATACATAGGTACGGAGAGGTACAGAGAGATGCAGAGATATGCAGAGAATTAAAGAGAGGTGCACAAAGAGATGGATATATATATACTAATATAGTTAGTTACCTATGCGCATACGCTACATTTACCACTGATTCTATCAGAAATGTGAGCCGCAGCATGGATCTCACCATGAATCTGGAGTCACATCAGCTAAAGTGAACTAGTACTATGAGTATGAATAGATAAATAAATAAATAGATAAATAAATAAATCGATAAATAAATCGATAAATAACTAAATAGATAAATAAATAAACAAAGAAATATACAAAGAAATAAATAAAGGCACACAGAAGTTTATCTACTCACTGAATTCGCCCGATTACTTCCTGTTTTATCACTCGACCGACTCCCCGCCACGGAAGGCGGGGGGGTTGGGGGGGGGGGGGCGGGGCGGGGGGCGGTGAGCAGCAGAAGGAGGACAGATAAGCCGGAGAGTTGCGCCGGTTCCCAGCGTGACGAATAACTCGCGCGGTCCGGGGTCAGCGGGTCACGCCGGGAACCAGAGCCGCTACAAGCGGGGAACGCCGGGCACACTACGCGACGCGACGCGACGCAAGACACGACGCGCGAGGTGACGCGCGAGGTGACGCATGGTATGACGCGACGCCCGACGTGACGCATGATGTGACGAATGACGCGACGCGCGACGGAAAGCACGCCGTGACGTACGACGGAACGCACGCCGTGACGTAAGACGGAAATCACAACTTGACGTATGACGCGGCGCACGCCGGGAAACACGTCGCAACACACGGCGTGATGCACGGGGGAAAGCATGACGCGATGTATGGCTCGATGCATGACGCGACGCACGACGGAAAGCACAGCTCAACGCACGACGCGTCGCACGGCTCGACGCACGTCCTGACGCACGACTCGAAGCACGGCCCGACGCACGTCCTGACGCACGACTCGAAGCACGGCCCGACGCACGACGGACCACGACGCGACGCACGGCCCGACGCACGACGCGACGCACGGCCCTACGCACGTCCTGACGCACGACTCGACACACGGCCAGACACACGACGCGAGGCACGACGCGATGCACGGCCCGACGCACGTCTTGACGCATGACGCGGTGCTATTACAACTGTGAAAGTCCGGGCACACTACGCGACGTGACACCAATAAAATATGTTCAGACGTTCTATGGCATGGCCCTTCGATTCTTCCTCTTTTTGTTTTATAGTTGCATAATCCGATGGTCTTGAGTTTCTGTCATTTTTTTAAAGATAAATGAGGTTGGTGGTTATAAACTACCTTACTTTACTTTTAAGTAACTTTTATTTTATCTGACTAACTTTTGAGATGTATGAATTGCAAACATGTGAAATTTATTTTGGCAAGCACGTCAAAAGCTCTGATGCCCATAAGCTTCGGAAGCAACAGGTTCTATTAAATTGACTCAGTATTCCCTTCTATGTAGCAATGGAAGCTTAACAGATGCACAGTATCTAACTTATATTTACGTAATCAAATCTAGATAAAGTGTTATCTTTTTTAAATGTTTATGCTTTCGTCGGACAATGCAGCTTTGAAATCTTGGATTAATTTCCCAAGTCAATTAATCAAACCAGTTAATAGCTCAGCTATGAAGGATATCTAACGAGTATCTACAACTCCGCCATGTTTCTATTTAGTAGCCCCGCCCCGCCCACCTCAGATGACCTAGTTCTTGGACGTTCCACAGGAAGTAGCTCAGCCAGTGGTTAATATCTGGTTCAGAGAGATGTTGAAGTGCTGTGATTCGGCAGCATGACAGGCGGCGTGCATGTATTCATACTCTACATTTCTGAATGGGCCGGACGTGGTGGCCGAATTGGTAGAGCGCATGTAGGCTTCCTGTGCGACCCAGTAAGGAGTTTTAAACCCGGTCGAGTCAAAAGAATGACTTACAAAATTGATACTTGTCGCTACCTAGCCTGACACTTGGCATTAATAGGATAGGGCAAGGACTGGTTAGTATAATGTGACTGCATGGGAAATATGGTCATGGTGCTGGCGGTTTTGTCTCCCAGCGGAGCAGCACTATAAAGTCACCATGAGTGCGCACTGTCATAAGTCGGTACCCATCCTGATACGACCTTAGATGTCAGGACGGTAAACTAAAACAAACAAATAATCCGCCTTCGTGCTCAAAATCTATATCGCGCGATAAACTGTTAATATCCCTACAGGTAGAATGCTTCTCCCCCGACTGTCATGCGACGGTCGTGATGAGGACAAATCGCACAGTGTGCACACGACCATTGCTTGCTACTGTCGCACCATCTGGCGTCGTTTATAGACATAATTACGTAGACACTGCTATGACCAAAAAAAAGTATCACTATCATCTTACTTCGAGTCGCGAAGGTTTAGAAACTGAGCATTGAAGACCAGACGGGATGGCCAAATGAGTTGAGCGTCCGTCTCCTGTTTTGGGAGATCGGGGGATCCGAACCCATAGGTGTGTTGGTTCGAACCCCTGGTAAAGTCAAACCAATGACTTAAAAATTGATACCTCTCATTTCCTAGCCTGGCGCTCGGCATAATTAAGATAGGGCAAGGACTGGTTGGCTCAGTGTCAGGATAATGTGACTGAGTGGGATATGAGGTCATGGTGCTGGCAGCATGGTCTCCCAGTGGGGTATCACTATAAAGTCGCCATGAGTGCGCACTGTCACAAGTTGCTACCCATCCTGATATGACCTTAGATGTTGATAGGACGTAAAACAACAATTAAACAAACTGATATGACCTTGGCTGTTGCTAGGACGTAAAACAACAAACAAACATCAATGTGAGCATTGAATTTGTTTTATTGCTAAACACCCTCACTGCCCTGTTGAGCAATAAATCCTATTACCGCCATTTTGAAGGGATTTAGGCTTTATATGTTTCACTCGGGGCAGTCGGTGAGTGGGCACTGGGCCATGGTAAATAACTAAAATCACTGACCTGAAACAAATTTGTTTAAAAATAAAATCCCTTTACTATTTACTTTGCCCCTTTACCGCACACGGTGGCCGAACCGATAAGAGCGTTGGCTGGCTTCACATGCGGAAGGTCAAAGATTCAAATCCCAGCCGAGTCAAAGCAGCGACTTATCAAATTTATACTTGTCGCTAGCGCTAGACATAAATAGGATAGGGCTAAGGACTGGTTCACTCAGTATCAGGATAATGTAATTTGGGTGGGTTATTGGATCATGGAACCAGTGGCCTGGTCTCCCAATGGGGCAGCACTATGAACTTTGCCATGAGTGTTCACCGTCACAAGTCAGTATCTGTCCTGATATGAGCTTATATGTTGCTACGATGTAAAACCCCAAAAGACAAACAAATGTTGCCCCTTTATTATTTTGTTTTGGTTATAGTTGCATAGTCCGATGGTTTTGAATTTTTGTATTTTTTTCTGGGATAACTATATTAGATCGATCACTAGTATCTACTTTACATTAGTTCAAAGTTACTTTTATTTTATATGGTAAACTTTTGAGATATTTTGAGTGCAAACAGGGAAAATTAGTTTTGGCAAGCATGCCAAAACTCGGACACTATAGACTTCTGCAATAACAGGTTCTGTTAAAATGACTACGCAGAAACAAATGGTTAATAAGTGCATCAGTATCTAAGTTAGATATGTAAAATCAAATCTAGTTAATTGGTTTGGTTTTGAAAATTTGATATTTCATCAGACTATGCAGCTTTAAGCCAGACTTCTTTTTAGATTAAATAATATAGAAACCTGCAAAACCAATGGAACACCAGTCGGGAAGCACTTGAGAACAGAATTATTTAGAGAAAGATATATTTACTCTCTTGCCCTCCATCTCTTAGAGAAAGAAAAAAGGGGATTTATTTAGTTAGTAGCTTATGGAAAGCTCATAACCAATGTGCCTGCTTTTAATTAAGTGTTAAAGCAGTCGGTGATTCTTATTGTGACTGGAAAATCGGTAGTATGAGGAAAATTTGATTTTTTGTTATTCTTACCAACAAAATGTGTTTATGGCTTGCGGTGAGTTGTGGGGTTGTGAACCGGTTCCCGGCGCGCCCATTCCGCGCCCAGCGGGTGGGGCCGCGTGGGGCCGCGTGGGGTGGTGGGAGATATGGGATTCTCCAATCATGCAGTTCACGTGGATCCCACCAGACGAGTGATACATAGGCCACTTCACCGTCCGTCCGCCCAGTCCTGCACGGGGAGAGTGTGTACGGGTCACATGACTGGTGCTGGTCACATGTATGCATGCCCACGTATCCATGTGTGGCTCGTGTCAAGTTGGTGTTTTAATTAAAGCCGTGCAGTCCGATGAAGAGCATTATTTTTTTACAAAAGCCAAAACACTGGATTTGATTCTATGTACCAAACTTAGATACTGGGTCACATTTGAAGCATTTGTTGCTGCAAAGAAGGGCAATACTATGTACTATTACTAAGTGAACTTAATAGAACCTGTTACTGCTTGAAGCCTGTGGTGTTAGAATTTTGATGTGCACACTCAAATTAATTGAGTTTCCACTTCAAATATCCCCAAACTTAACCAGAAGATAAGTTTGTTTGTTCTTTTACATCCTAGCAACATCTAATGTCATATCAGGACGGCTACCGACTTGTGACAGTGCGCACTCGTGGTGACTTTATAGTGCTGCCCCACTAGGAAACCAGGCCACCAGCACCATGACCTGATATCCCACTCAGTCACATTATCCTGACACTGAGCCAACTAGTCCTTGCCCTATCCTAATAATACCAAGCGCCAAGCTAGGAAGCGAGAAGTATACATTTTTAAGACATTGGTTTGACTCGACCAGGTTTCAAACCCATAAAACCATGGGTTCGGATCTCCCGATCTCCCAAAACAGGAGGCGGACGCTCTATTCATTCAGCCACCGTGTCTGGTCGACGATAAGATAAGAGTTACTTCAAACTAAAGTAATGTTTATTATACCATCAACCTAACATCTTTATCTGTTACCAACAAAAATGTCAGAAACTCAAAACCATGTGATTATACAACTTTAAATAAACACAGGCATAAACTGAAGTATAGCGGATTTACACTGTTTGTTTTTTAATGTTTGTTGATGTATAAGCGGGGAGAACTGGATCTGTGTTTGTGTGTTTGTGTGCGAGTTAGCTAGCCTCTCTGGGTGGTCCCCACTCTATGTGTGTGTGTGTGGGGGGGGGGGGGGTGTTAGAGCCAGTTGGTATCAAGGTTAAAGCTGCATAGTCCGATGAAGCATCACATTTTCAAAACCAAAATAATTATATAGATTTGAATCTACATATCTAACTTAGATATTGATGCACATATTAAGCATTTATTGCCACATAGAAGGGAACCCTGAGACAATTTGATAGAACCTGTTACTGTTGAAGCCTATGGGGTTCAGAGTTTTGGCGTGCTTGCCAAAACTAAGTTTACATGTTTGAATTTCAAATATCTCAAAACTTATCCATTTAAAATCAAAGTTACTTTAACCTGAAATAAGGTAGATTATAACGATCAATTTAATATATTTATCTCAGAAAAATGACCAAAACGCAAAACAGTCGGACTATGCAACTTTAAGCTTTTCAAACCTGGCCGAATGTCGGCCGAAATGTCTGACTTGCTAAATAACTGACTGAAACTACTTAAGGGAGGGGGGCATCAAACGTTTTCAACATTTCCCCCCTCATACAAAGCATACCATGTCTCCAGACGCCCCCCCCCCTCCACCCCCACACTCTCCCCAAAATAGTACACATCAACATTTAATTACGTCGTTCGACACAATGTTGTAAATATCAACATTTTATTTGATGATGAAAAGTTGTACATGATCGACACCTCACTCCCCCACCCCGTCAGTCGTATGCTTTGTACAACCATGACAATGTTGAAAACTTTGGACGGCCCCTTACATTAAAGTTGCATAGTCCGATGGTTTTGAGTTTCTGTCATTTTCTGAGATCAATATATTAGGTTGATCGTTATAATCTACATTACTTCGGTTTGAAGTAATTTATATTTTAAATGGCTAACTTTGGAGATATTTGAAGTCCAACCATGCTAAATTAATGTTGGCAATCATGCCAAAACTCTGTGACCATAGGCTTCTGCAGCAGCAGGTTCTATTAAATTGCCTCAGTATTCCCTTCTATGTTGGGAGAAATGTTTAATAAGTGAACCAGTATCTAAATCTGCTATGTAGAATCAAATCTAGATAATTGTTTTGGTTTTGAAAATTTGATGTTTTCATCGGACTTTGCAGCTTTAATGCCGTACCGGCAGGTTCCTGTACGTGTAGTATTTAATTAGAGGTATGTGTGTGGGGGTGGGGGTGGGGGGTGGGGGGTGAGGTGTTGACAGTTCAGTTGAGTTAAAGGCAATACCAATGGGTTTGAAGCAGACGACAAATTATGTAGTCAGGGAAGAATGACCGGGTGAACAGAGGGATGGGTGGGTGGGTGGGTGGGGGGTGGGTGGGGGGGGGGGAGGTCGCGTAGTCGCGGAAGGATCTACAGATTGTCCCTGACCCAATATTGACGATCCGCGTGAGAATAGGGTGTTAGTTGTGCTTGTGGTGGTGGGAGAGGATGGGTGGGTGGGGGGGGGGGGGGTAAAGGCAAGGGACCCGGTAAATAGGTCCCAGTAATGTGTGGTGGGGGGGGGGGGGGCAGGCGAGGCGAGACCTGGCCAATATTGGAGACGAGCAAATAGCAGTTCTTAAAGTTGCATAGTCCGATGGTTTTGCGTTACTATCATTTTTCTGAGATAAATATATTAAGTTGATTATTATCATCAACATTACTTTAGTTTGAAGTAATGTTTATTTTAAAAGACTAGCTTTTGAGATATTTGAAGTGCAAACATCCCAAATTAATTTTGGCGAGCACGCCAAAACTTAGATAAAAGATTCACCCGGTACTTGTAGTACACGTGTGAATACCAACCCTATATAAAAACGGTCGAAAAAGCGGGTTAATGAAATGAGAGCCTAATTTCACAATCTAAGAAGCAACATTTATTCTTTGTATATGTCTTCATATTTACCCGCTACCTTTGAGTTGAAAAATATAATAAAATAGCTAGTTTAATACGATTTAAAATTGAAATCGACAAGTTCTATGGCCGCCATCTTGGATTTTTGCATTCTCTCCCATTTCACCAAATCTCTGCCAATATATGTAGCCATTTGATCATGGAACCACAGTTTCTACTTCATGTTCCAAACTAAAGGTACTTTCGCCTGTATTTACACTATCTTGTCATTCATTCATCCATGTACTGCGAGTACTGGGTGAATCCTTTATCTAGCCAAAACTCTGACACCATGTGCTTATGCAGTAACAGGTTTGATTAAACTGACTCGATATTCCCTTCTATGTGGCTAAACATGTTTAATAAGTGCATCAGTATCTAAGTTTGATATGTACAATCAAATCTAGCGGAATGTTTTCATTTTGAAAATTTGATGCGTCATTGGACTATGCAGCTTTAAAAAGGAGACAGAGATGTAGGTATCCCGCTCACTCGCTCTCTCACTCACTCACTCACTCACTCACTCATACTCACTCAGTCACTCACACTCAGTCTCTCACTCACTCACTCACTCACTCATATTCACTCACTAGCTCAGATCACATTATTTATAATCATGGTTGTCAACCAGTGCCACCTTTTCCCCTCTTTCTATCATTCCCAATGTAAAACGCACAACAATCTTAAACTTAGTTAAAGTTCCTAAAGCCCCAGTCACACCTCACCGGATTGAGGAAATGGACAGAAGCCGGACACTGCAATGCACAGTTTATATACGGTACCCATCCGGTGTGTCCATTCTATCTCCGGTGGTGTCCAGCGGTGTCCGGTACAAGTTTTTGAACATGCACAAAACTTGTACCGGACAGCGCAGGACTAATGTGTATGGTTGATGTCTGTTTTAAGTCCGTTTTGTCCGTTTCATGTCTGGTACCCATCCCTTACATCTCCAGTTTGCTTCCTGCAGTGTCTGTTGACAGTGCGGCCGTCGGTTTTGGCGCGGCCGTGATCAGTCCGGTTTGTGTCCGGTCCGTCCGTTTGACATTCGGTTGTCATCCGGTTCTCACTCGCTCACTCCACTCACTACTCACTAATATACACTCCTAGTCAGATCACATTCATTTAATCTGGTACATTCGCCACATTTTTTCACCCTACACCAACGTAAAACACAAATCTTCACCCGGTACTCAGTCTGGTAAGGTCTGACTGGGCCTTTAAAGAACAACTGGGTTATATTGCATCCTCTAATTTCGCCTATTTTTTGTATTATGAGTTAGATTTCGCTGTCAGTTGACACAAGTCTAACCACTTCAAAATTGTACCAGAGATGGTTATGGTTTTTGCTGTCATTTGACACGACTCTGACCATTTCAGAATTCCATGTAAACTTCACCGGCATGCGAATGTGATTGACAAGACTGACAGCATATACACCACTAGTTTTTCGCCGTGAATATGGCCCTTGTTGCCAACACGGCATTAAACCATCAGCAATCAATCAATTTCCCACTCTCTCTCTTCCACCATTGCTTTCTCGTCTTCCCCTTTCTCTACATCTCACCCTCGTGCTGATATGACCGTAGATGTTGCTAGGACGTAAAACAACAAACAAACCAAGAAACTATCTCACCTGTCACTATCTTCCTTCTCTTGCCCGTTTCCTTCCAATACCCCCCCCCCCCGCCTGCCCTCTCCCTCCCCCCTCCCCCCACCATTCCCCCTCCTCTCTCCCTCAACCCTCCTCCCCCCCTCAACCCTCCTCCTCCCCCCTCTCCTCCTCCCACTTCCTCATTTCCTCCTTCCTTCCCTCCTCCTCTCACACTCTCCCACTCTCTCTCTCCCGCCGTCCTGTTTGCACTTATACATCTTCTCCGCACCCCCCCACACACACACCCACACACACCCACACACCCACACACACCCACACCCACACACACACCTCAGAAAGACACATTCTATTCCAAAATTAATTCAGTTCCGCTTCCCCTCTCAGTCTTAGCCCATCTGTCTCATCGCTCAATTTCCGTTTGGGGGCCACTCACACTCACTCACACTGCCTACATACATACACACGGACACTCACGGACACACACTCACATACACTCACATACACACGACCGCACGTGATGGCCGAATCGGTAGAGCGCAGGCCTCCCGTGCGGAAAATCGGAAGTTCAATTCCCAGTCGAGTCAAACCAATGACTTTTTTTGTTGTTGGTACATTAGTTTGTTTGTTTGTTGTTGTTTTACGTCCTAGCAACATCTAAGGTCATATCAAGACGGGTACCGATTTGTGACAGTACATACTCGTGGTGATTTTATAGTGCTGCCCCACTGGGAAATCAGGCTGCCAGCACCATGACCCGATATCCCACTCACATTATCCTGACACTGAGCCAACCAGTCCTTGCCCTATCCTAATAATGCTGAGCACCATGCTAGGAAGCGACAAGTATCAATTTTTAAGTCATTGGTTTGACTCGACCAGGATTCGAACCCATGATCTACCAACACGGGAGACGGACGATCTAACTCATTCGGCCATCCCGTCTGGTTTCATTCAAAATTGATACTTGTCGCTCCCTAGCCTGGCGCTCGCCATTATTAGTATAGGGCAAGGACTGGTTGGCTCGCTATCAGGATAATGGGACTGAGTGGTATATCAGGTCATGGTGCTGGTGGCCTGGTCTCCCAATGGGGCAGCACTATAAAGTTGCCATGAGTGCGCATTGTCACAAGTCTGTACCCGTCCTGATATGACTTTAGAGGTTGCGAGGATGTAAAACTCCAACAACCAACCAATCACTCACATACACACTCACACAGTCAGATGCACCCCCCCCCACCCCACCCCACCACCACCCTCCCTCCACACACACTCCCTACCGCTCCCCCAAACCAACACGCACATCTCCGCTCCCGGCCGCCTGTGTTCCTTCCCCCGGAAGGAAGCGCGCCTTGGGCCGTCAACGGACTGAGCCGGGCCGGAGCGGGCCGGGGTCCGGGGCAGGACAGGGCCCTGGTTCGGGGCCCGGGGAGCGGAGCCGGGGGAGCTGGGCGGGGGCCGAGGCGGGACCGGGGCCGGTGGTCCGGGGTTCGGACGGGTAGAGAGTGTCCGTGCAGGAAGGAGCCTCGACGGGAGGTCCGGAGGAAACTCGATCATGCCGACAAGTGCTTCTCTCCACAGCAGCCACTCGCACCAGCCGTCCCCCACCCATCCTGGCTTTCCCCCTTTTCCTCCTTTGCATCATCCCCCCCACCTCTTTTTCTGTGCATACCTTCCCTTCCCTCCCACTCTCCTCCCGTCCCCCCTCCCCTCCCCTCCCCTCCTCCCCTCCGCCCCTCCCCTCCGCCCCTCCCCTCCGCCCCTGCCCTGCCCTCCCCTCCCCTCCACCCCTCCCCTCCCCTGCCCTGCCCTGCCCTCCCACTCTCCCCTGCCCTCCCTTCCCCTCCCCTCCCCTCCGCTCCCTCCCTCACTCCCCCGCTCCCTCCCCTTCCCTCTCCCCTCCCCTCCCCCCCCTCCCCTCCCCTCCCCCTCCTGCTCTCCTCCTGCTCTCCCCTTCCCCTCCCCTCCCCTCCCCTCCTCCCCTCCCTGCCCTCCCCCTCCCCTCCCCTCCTCTCCCCTCCCCTCCTCTCCCCTGCCCTCCTCTCCCCTGCCCTGCCCTCCCCCCTCCTCCCTCCCCTCCCTTCCCCCTCCCTGCACCTCCCATCGCCCGCCATCTCATCTTTCCCTCCCTACCCCTCCCCCTCCCCCCCTCTCCCTGCCCCCCCCTCCCCTCCCTCCCCTCGCCCTCCCCTCCCTCCCCCACCCCCCCCCCCCGCTTCCCTCCCACAGGCATATATGGTTGGTTATACATGGTGCGGGGCCAACAGGCGTCCCTTACAGCATGTGGGGCCACCAGCCATCATGTAAAGTATTAAGAGTTTAAAATAGGGCAGGTGTTGGTTATAGAGGGTGTGGGGCCACCATGCATCACGTATTAAGAGTTTAAGACGGGGCGGGGTGTTGGTTATACAGGGTGCGGGGCTGGCAGACATCACATATTAAGAGTTTAAGATGGGGCGGGGCATTGGTTATACAGGGCGTGGGGCCGCCAGGGATAAGATATTAAGAGTTTACGAGTTTAAGATGGGGCAAGGGTTGGTTATACATGGTGCAGGGCCACCAGGCATCAGGTACTAAGAGTTTAAGATGGGGCATGTTGGTTATACATGGTGCAGGGCCACCAGGCATCATGTACTAAGAGTTTGAGATGGGGCATGTTGGTTATACATGGTGCAGGGCCACCAGGCATCATGTATGCCAGGCAGGGTTGAAGGTTTGCTTATTGGGAACATGAATTATGGATAGACTTGCCACAGTCTGTCTCTCTCTGTAACACTTCGCCTGGTGTCTCAGTTTGGTGTTCGTTTCCTTCGGGTTTGACCAGACGGGATGGCCAAATGAGTTGAGCGTCCGCCTCCAATTTTGGGAGATCGAGGGATCCGAACCGATGGGTTTGTGGGTTCAACCTCTACCAATGACTTTAAAATGTATACTTCTCGCTTCCTAGACCAGTGCTCAGCATTATTAGGATAGGGCAAGGACTGGTTGGCTCAGTGTCAGGATAATGTGTCACAAGTCGGTACCTGTCCTGATAAGTGATATGACCTTAGACGTTAGATGTTGCTAGGATGTAAAACAATAAACAAACAAAACAAACAAACATCCTTCGGCTTCATCTGAAAGCCTTTGCTGTTTTCCTCTTAATGGACACGGTGGCGGAATTGGGAGAGCGCAGGCTTCCCGTGCAGAAGGTCGGGAGTTCGAATCCTAGCCGAATCAAAGCAATCACTTACAAAATTTATAATTGTCACTACCTATGTCCTGGCAACATCCAAGATCATATCAGAACGGGTACCGAGTTGTGACAGTGCACACTTATGTCGACTTTTATAGTGCTGCCCCACTGGGAAATCAGGCCGCCTGCCAGCACCATGACCAAATATCCCATTCAGTAACAACATTATTCTAACACTGAGATAGCCAGTCCTGGCCCTATCCTAATGATGCCGAGCACCTGGCTAGGAAGCGACATGTACCAATTTTTACGTCATTGGTTTGACTCAACCAGGGTTCGAACCTGTGGGTTTGAATCCCATAATCTACCAAAACGGGAGACAGAGGCTCTAACTCATTCGGCCATCCCGCCTGGTTTTCACAACGAGGGGCAAAACAAAGTGTGTGTGTGTGTGTGTGTGTGTGTGAGGGGGGACGGTACTGCCAACGCTGTGTTGTAGACCAGTTGTAATTAAGAGCATTATATTTTAATAAATTACATTAACTATCCAACATTGAACCACCAAAGTTCAAGTGAAGCTGATTTGCTTTGCTGACTGGTCCCCCTACCTTCCCAGGCGGCAAGGCTGACTGCGCACGCGCCGACTTAGCGTTAGGCTGGTACCCGGGCCGTACCCCATTGTGTCGAATTTGTCATGCGCACAAGCCATTATCGGGATTGGCAGGGGAGGAGTATGAATGCGTAATGGCGGGTGGGTGGGGGGGGGGGGGAGAGGGCAGCGTTTTATTGTAGGGAAATGAATTGAAGGGTGGTGTTTCATGAAGTGTGTGGGTGGGTGGGTGGGAGGGGGGTTGGTGTTAGTGTGTTTTTGTTTGATATTATTGGGTTTCCTTAAAGTTATCGAGACTTAATTCTACATCATCAACTTAGATATTGGTGCGGTTATTAAGCATTTTTTGCTGCATTAAAAAATAGGTCGTAATAAGTCAGTTTAATAGAACCTGTTACTGCTCAAGTCTATGGTGCCAGAGTTGTGACGCGCTTGCCCAAAATTAATTTGGCATGTTTTGATGCCAAATATCTCCAAAGTTAGCCATTTAAAATAAAAGTTACTTGAAACTGAACTAAAGTAGACTAGAATGATCAGCATAATGTAATTTATCTTTAAGAAATTGGCAGAAATTCAAAATCTGCATGAGGACTCTAGGCCCCCCCCCCCCCCCGGCCTCCAAGTGGCACAACCCTAAAGCCCCCAAAGCCCCAAAGCCCACGTGTACACGAAGGCACTTTGTTTTGAAAGCCTTGTGTACAATTAGGATTGTGTAATGAGCTCACGGAAGGGAATCCGGATCAGGATCAGCTGGGTTAATGCTAAACGGAATGGTCAGTTGTCTGCGGTTTGAACCAAGTATGTGGACCTCTGTGTGTGAATCTGTGAATGTGTGTGAAATTTGTTAGTGTACTGTTATCTCTGTATTTGTGTGGAAAACCCCCCCACACATGTGTGTGAGTGTGTACTGTTAGACTAAAAGTGTGTATCTTTAGACATTTGTGTTAGTGTATCTGTTAGACTGTATTTGTGTGTGAATGTGTTTGAGTGTGTATCTGTTGGACTGTAGTTGTGTGTGATTGTGTGTGAGTGTGTATCTGTTAGACCGTATTTGTGTGTGAATGTGTGTGAGTGTGTATCTTTTAGACTATTTGTGTGTGAGTGTGTATCTGTTTGACTCTGTATTTGTGTGTGAATGTGTGTGAGTGTGTATCTGTTAGACTGTATTTGTGTGTGAATGTGTGTGAGTGTGTATCTTTTAGACTATTTGTGTGTGAGTGTGTATCTGTTAGACTGTATTTGTGTGTGAATGTGTGTGAGTGTGTATCTGTTAGACTGTAGTTGTGTGTGATTGTGTGTGAGTGTGTATCTGTTAGACTGTATTTGTGTGTGAATGTGTGTGAGTGTGTATCTTTTAGACTATTTGTGTGTGAGTGTCTATCTGTTAGACTGTATTTGTGTGTGAATGTGTGTGAGTGTGTATCTTTTAGACTATTTGTGTGTGAGTGTGTATCTGTTAGACTCTGTATTTGTGTGTGTCTCGTTGTCTCTGTGTCTTTGTGTGGATGTGTATGTGAGTGTGTTTGTCTCTGTATGTGTGTGTGGTGTGCATGTGTATGTGTGTATCTGTTTGTATGAGTCTTTGTGTGCCTGTGTGTGTGAGTGTGTGTGTTTGTCTCTATATTTGTGTGTATGTACATGTGGGTGTGTGTTTGTCTCTGTCTCTGTGTGGTGTGCCTGTGTATGTGAGTGTGTGTGTTTGTCTCTGTATGTGTGTGTATGTGCATGTGAGTGTGGGTTTGTCTCTGTCTCTGTGTAGTGTGCATGTGTATGTGAGTGTGTGTTTGTCTCTGTATGTGTGTGTATGTGCATGTGGGGGTGTGTTTTTCTCTGTCTCTGTGTGTCTTTGTGTCAATGTGTATGCGAGTGTGTTATGCGTGTCTGTGTATTTTAGAACTATTTTGTTTTGTAATGGTAGCTCATGGCATTCAAACCCACCTGTTTGAAGCCTGGTCGAGTCAAACTAATGACTTAAAAATTGATACGTGTCGCTTCCTAGCCTGGCGCTCAGCGTTATTAGGATAGGGCAAGGACTGGTTAGCTCAGAATCAGGATAATGTGACTGAGTAGGATATCAGGTCATGGTGCTGGTGGCCTGGTCTCCCAGTGAGGCAGCTCTATAAACTCGCCATGAGTGCGCACTGTCACAAGTCTGTACCCATCCTGATATGACTGTAGATGTTGCCAGGACGTAAAACTCCAACAACCAACAACTGTACCTTAATACTATTTTGACTCCGTCAGAAATAGTTAGAATAAGAAAAAAGCAACAACAAATATTACCTTGTGGTAACTTGCTGAAAACCCCAACAAAACGGGAGTGCGGTGGTTGTGTGGGAGTGCCGTGGGTGGGTGTGGGTGTGGGTGTGCCGTGGGAGGGGGGGGTAATCCTATAACGGTTTATGTCGGGTGTAGGAAAAAAAGCAACAACGCAAATAACCTCGCTCTAACTGTTGCTTTAAAGCCTCACAAAATTGGTGTGTGGGTGTGGGTGTGGGTGGGGTGGGGGGAGGGGTAGGGGGGGTGTCAGTGGGAGGAAGGGGTCCGCGGGGGGGGGGGTTAATCCTATAACGGTTTGTGTCGAGAGTAGTCGCTCCTTATGGTCACGTTATACCAACATGTCACCTATAAATAATTATACACCTTAGCGACTCGACGAATTGTTAGTAAGATCACCGGCCTGCTTCACACAGCTATGTGGATATACTGTATTATATTGTATCAATTGGGCTCCTGCGCCTATTATGAAGCAGGAAAGTGGGGATTTGAACAGACAAGTGTTGCCTTTGAATGTTTATTACGATCAATTTGATGTGAAAAAGATTTTAATTTGGAACAATCATATCGTTTTTTTGTGTGCATTTTGTTACAAGAATATGACATTTGATCGCAGCAGACGACATTTTGTTCAAAGCCGGTTTAGTCTGCTTAAAAGGGCGCCAGTGGCGGGAATCCTGTGTGTGCCAGTGTGGGGGTGCGGTGGGGGGTAGTGGGGGTGTGGAGGTATGTTTGTGGGGTGGTGGTGGGGTGGTGTAATGTGGGTGGGGGCGGGTCGGTGGGGGGATATGTGTATGCGGAGAGGAGGTATGTGGGGGTGAGGGTATGTTTGTGGGGGTGGGTGGTGTATGTGGGTGCTGGGCGCGGGTCGGTGGGGGGATATGTGTATGCGGAGGAGGGAGGTATGTGGGGGTGAGGGTATGTTTGTGGGGGTGGGTGGTGTATGTGGGTGGTGGGGGCGGGTCGGTGGGGGGATATGTGTATGCGGAGGAGGGATTTATGTGGGGGTGAGGGTATGTGGGGATCGGGGGGTATGTGGGGGAATATGTGTATATATCATGTATGCACACATTTGGTTGTTTGGCTGTCGGAGTTTTACATCCTAGCAACATCTAAGGTCATATCAGGAAGGGTACCAACTGGTGACAGTGTACATTCATGGTGACTTTATAGTGCTGGCCCCACTGGGCACCATGACCTAATATCATGGTCAGTCACATTATCCTCACACTCAGCTAACCAGTCCATGCCCTATCCTATTAATGCCGAGCACCAGGCTCGGAAGCGACAAGTATAAATGGTGTAACTTTTTTTTGTACGTCATTGGTTTGACTCGACCGGGAATCAAACTCCCAACCTTCCATATAGGGGAAGCCTCACTCTATGGATTCAGCGACCACATCCGGTTGTGTGCATATATGGTTGAGGGTTCTATGTTTCTGTTTAGGACTAGGATGGGGAGGAGGAGGAGTGTCCGTACAGGGAGGAGTGTGTGGGTGTGGGTGTGTTTGTGTGTGTGTGTGTGGTGGAGAGATGACAGAGGGGAGGGGGTGAGCCTCGTTCTGGTTCCAGCTCCATGGCAGACATGGCGGCATCCGGAGGGATACAGAGGGATCCAAGAGCAGTGCAAATATTGAACACTTCTCCCGGGGCGGGGCGCTGCCAGCACCTGGTGCACGGGATACATGAAACCCGCGCGCACGCGCATGCGCATTGACCCCCCCCCCCCCCACACACACACACACTAGCACCAACCACAGCGCCCCCTAGGCATGTATGTGGCGTGTAGTGGTATCCCGATTTAAAAAAAAAAAGTTGGTACATTAGTTGTTTAAGCAGGGTAAATATCACTTGCTGACGATTGGTCTTCCTCATTCCACTGCACCTTGCCCTATCCTAGTAATGCAGAGTGCCTGGCTCGGAAGCGATAAGTTTTGTTTGTTTGTTTGTTGTTGTTGTTTTACGTCCTAGCAACATCTAAGGCCATATCAGGACGGGTACACACTCATGGCGACTTTATAGTGCTGCCCCACTGGAAGACTAGGCCGCCAGCACCATCACCTGATATCCCACTCAGTCACATTATCCTGACACTGAGCCAACCAGTCCTTGTCCTATCCTAATAAGCCGAGCGCCAGACAAGTATCAATTTTTAAGTCATTGGTTTGACTCGACCAGGGTTCGAACCCACAACCCCACGGTCTACCAACACGGGAGACGGATGCTCTAACTCATTCGGCCATCCCGTCTAAGTATCAATTTTAAGTCATTGGTTTGACTCGATCAGGGTTCGAACCCGTGGGTTACACAATGGAACTGAATGATCAAGGACTCATGGTGACGTTATACTTCTAGTGCCACTCAGTCACGGTATCCTGAAACTGAGCTCAGCAGTTCTTGCCCTATCCTAGTAATGCTGAGTGCTTGGCTAGGAATTGACATACGTCTGCTTGGAACTAACTGCCTGCCACTGCTGGACTGGAAGTGGTGGCCGAATTGGTTTGATTGATTGATTGATTGATTGGTGGTTGTTTTACGCATAGGCCATATTCATGGTCGAATTGGTAGAGCGGAGGCTTCCCTGTGGAAGGTCAGGTGTTCGAAAGCCCATCCAAGTCAAACCAATGACTTACCAGATTTATACTTGTCACAACCTAGTCTGGCGCTCGGCATTAATAGGACAGGGCAAGGACTGGTTAGCTCAGTGTCAGGATAATGTCACTGAGTGGGAAATCTGATCATGGTGCCGGCGGCCTGATTTTTCAGTGAGGCAGCACTATGAAGTTGCCATAAGTGCGCACTGTCACAAGTCGGTAACCGTCTTGATATGACCTTAGATGTTGCTACGACGTAAAACAACAACAACCAGCTAACCTATAAAGTTGCCATGCGTGCGTGCGCACTGACACAAGTCGGTACCTATCCTGGTATTACCTTAGGTGTTTCCCGGATGTAAAACCCTAAACAAGCAAGCAGCTTCTGTCCCCCCCCCCCACCAAACCGCCCCCCCCCCCCCCCCCACCACAGTTGCAGACCCCGCCCCAGCCCCAGGCGCGCTGTTCACTATAGCTGAGTGTTGGTCTTTCTTTGTGTGACCCTTTCGTCTCCTCTCAGAGGGAAACCCGGTTAACGCGATTGGATCAGACTCGGCAGGTGCACAGTGGCATTTGGCGCGCTTAAAAGGCAATTAAAAGAGGCATTATTGCCCTCTTTCTGTGTGTTTCTGAAGAGCTCAGTTATAAGCGGCGTCAAGGGCTTGCCTGAGCTTGTTGTTGGTCGACTTAGCCGGAGTGGCTTGTTGGAGTTTTACTTCCTGGCAACATCTAAGGTCATAGCAGGATGGGTACCGACTTGTGACAGTGCGTATTCATGTTGCTGCCCCAATGGGAATTCAGGCTGCCGGCACCATGACCAGATGCCCCACTCAGTCACATTATCTTGATATTGTGCTAACCAGTCCTTGCCCGATCCTATTAATGTCGAGCGCCAGGCTAGTAAGCGACAAGTATCAATTTTGTATGTCATTGGTTTGACTTGACTTGGAATCGAATTCCCAACCTTTCGCATGGGAAGTCAGCACTCTATCAATTCAGCCACCTCGTCCTGTACCCAGAGTGGTGGGTGGGTGGGTGGTGGGTGGGGAGTGGGTGGATGACTATTTATAAACAGACCACGGAGCCGTGGCAGCTTAAAGCTGCATAGTCCGATGAAGCATAACATTTTCAAAACAAAAACATTCACCTACATTTTATTCTACATATCTAACTTAGATACTGGTGCACTTATTAAACATTTGTTGCCACATAGAAGGGCATACTGAGTCAATTTAACAGAACCTGTTACTGCATAAGCCTATGGTGAGAGTTTTGGCATGCTTGTCAAAATCAATTTATGATGTTTGTACTTCAAATATCTCAAAAGTTAGCCATTCAAAATGAAAGTTACTTCAACCAATTAAATATATTTATCTCATAAAAATGGCTGAAATTCAAAACCATCGGACTATGCAACTTTAAGTGTGCCTGATATTATATCACATATTTGCTTAGCTAATTTTATTCTATGCATATTTCTTGCTTTATTTGTACACTGGTGAACGTTATAATTGTTTTTTTTGTGTTTGTTGTTTTGTAAAAGGTTAAAGTTTCCCATGTTTTGAGTTTCATTTGTGCCATGAGATAGCATTTGTCCCATGAGATAGCATTTGTGCCATGATATAGCATTTGTGCCATGAGATAGCATTTGTGCCATGAGATAGCATTTGTGCCATGAGATAGCATTTCTGCTATGAAATGACATTTGAACCGTGAATGACATGTGTTATGAAATGACATTTGGTGCTGTGAAATAACAATTTTAAGCTATAAAATAACATTTGTCTATGAAATGACATGTCGTGAAATAACTTTTTGCTATAAAATAATACTCAGGTATTGAAATGACATTTCCATTCATGTGATGCCATTTGGTGATTTAGCATGTTCAATGGCGGGGAGTGACGGAAGCGCCGACTGTCACTGTCATTTTCATGACTCTCACGACTGCCACAATCACAACTGCCACAGTCATGACTGTCACGACTGCCACTGTCACGACTGCCACTGTCACGACTGTCATGGGCATGATTTCATGGTCACAACTGTCACTATCACGACTGCCACAACCACAACTGTAACGGTCACGACTGTCACTGCCACGACTGTCACTGCCACGACTGTCACTGCCACGACTGTCACTATCAACTCTCACTGTCACGACTATCACTGTCACAACTATCACTGTCACAACTATCACTGTCACGACTATCACTGTCACGGCTGTCACTTCCATGACTGTCATTGCCACGACTGTTACTGTCACGATTGTCACTGTCACGATTGTCACTTTCACGGTGTCAGACGCGCTGCTGTCAACACGTCGATACAGACCGTAACAATGAGCATCGATCCTGTCACGTGGCAGCCTCGGTCTCACTTCCGATATCAGATGCAATTATAGTTCTACATCAGGCGGCTTGTTGTGGCTGGTGTTTAGCTGTTCTTGTCATTATATTGGCATTTTTTTTTCATTAGAGGAAAGAAAATGTGATGAAAGATTGGATTGAAATGAGCTATTGGCGAATAAGTCAGTGACAGATGTATGTACGAGTTCATTTCTGTTTGCTTATGTTTGTAGGTAATGTGTGTCCCATATATATGCTTAGTATGTGTAATATGTGTAATGTATGTAATAATGCACATCCGTGCATTTAATCATCGGGCGCAGTGACCGAATCGGTAGAGCGTTAGCCTCGCGTGCAGGAGATCAGGAGTTCGGTTCCCAGTCGAGTCAAACCAATGGTTTATAGAATTTATATTTGTTGTTTCCTAGTCTGGCGCTCGGCCTTATTAGGATTAGGATAGGGCATATACATGCATACACATAGATACACATACATAAACGCATACATACACACATGCATGCATTTATACGCACATACACACATACAAAACAATATATGCTAATGCACCAACATTGCATTTTTTTTATTCACACATAAAATATAATGGGGCTGTCACATTACGACGTTTCTCTCCAACGCGCGTCGACGTGTGTAACTTTTTGGCGAAACATCGGGAGACGTCTGGAAGTGTTAACCGCACGTTACGCGTTCGTTGCTATGCGTTGCTATATGTTGATGAACGGCGACGGTCGTGGAGGAACGTCGCCACGTGTGGAATGTTTTGTGCTTACACAAAACTTCCGATGCGCGCCAACGTGTGGGTGCGACCGTTACGGGGACGTTAGATGCACGTCAATGTGTGGGTGCGACCCTTACGGGGACGTTAGACGCACGTCGAGATCCACTGGATGCGCTGGAATAACATTATGCGAATGCTATGTGCATGCCGCGCGCGCATGACGGTCGTTCCCCCACGTTGCACCAAATTGTTGCTTTGTTGTTTTACATCCTAGCTACGTCTAAGGTCATATCAGGACAGCACGCCAATCTCTTCTTCTTTTTTTTTTCGCCACGCGTCAACACATATTGGCCGCGCGCTACTAACACGCTGCGCTGACATCAAACTTCCGCCAAAAAGTTGGACGTGTCTCGACACATACAACTTATTTTGCGCGTTGGCTGCACGCCGGTAAGAAGCATCATAATGTGACAGCCCCATAATAGAAGTCCGAACACAATCCCACAAAGGTCCCCCCCCTCCCACACACACAATCCACCCTCCCCCAAAGACGCCTGTATTACACAGATATAAGATAGATACACCAATCAAATTCCTGCCCCTGACCAGTGCGTGGCAGATTGGTATTTGCTCGCCTATCGAGTTGGTTACTCTCAGATGTATGTATCTTGACGCCATCATACATTACGGGTTGGCGCGGTGGGCGACGTACTGTGTGTACCAAAGGATCAAGGCGCCTTGATTGACAGGTCAATTACCTGAAGCCCCGCCCCCACCCGCCTCTACCCGCCCCCACCAGCCCCCACCAGCCCCGCTCCTTCCCCCAACCCTCCTCCCCCAACTCTCTCTCCTCCGACTCCCGGTGTAAAGATTTCAAATTCCCCCCTGATTGAAGTTCCCCCCTCGGGAACTTGAAAACGTTTTCAAATTCATCCCAAGGGAATTTGAAAACGTTTTCAAGTTCCCTCCCTCGTTTTAATTTTCCCTCCCCCCCCCCCCATTTTGGGGGAATTTTCTTTATTTTTTTCATATTTAAAAAAATGACAAATATAATAATACACAGAGAATAGCATAATGGAAATTATTACTAGTACAACAAAACATATTTCACCCCAAATGACACAAAAAGTCTCCATGATGGCTAAGAACAAAATATTATAGGTCTGAATTTTTAAACGTTTTTTAAAGTTTTAACAAGTTTTTTAAACAATTTTAAATTCCCAGAGGGGGGAATTTGAAAATAGGGGGAGGAATCTGAAAACTGTTTTTAATTTCCCACTGGGAATCTGAAAACGTTTTTAATTTCCCTCCGGGGAAATTAAAAACGTTTTCAGATTCCCCGGGGGAACTTGAAAGGGGGGGAAATTGAAATCGTTACACCGGCCCTCCCGGGAAAGGAAGGGAGTATCGACAATGATGTTGGTTGTTGGAGTATTACGTCCTGACAACAATTAAGGTCATATCAGAATGGGTACTGACTTGTGACAGTGCACATTCATGCCGACTAGTATTATAGTGCTGCCCCACTGGGAAATCATGCTGCCAGCACCATGACCCAATAGCCCACTCAGTCTCATTATCCTGACACCGAGCTAACCAGTCCTTGTCCTATCCTATTAATGGCGAGCGCCAGGCTAGTAAAACGACAAGTATCAATTTGATATGTCATTGGTTTGACTCGACCGAGAACCGAACTCCCGATCTCCCACCGCATGTGAGGCCCACACTCTACGCGAGGCCCACAGCGCCCGGTCCTGTGTATAGGGAGGGTAAGGGAGTATCTACAATGAACGATCGATTGAAATGAGATTAGACGGACAACCTGCCTAGCTGGACAATAGGGCAGACACCGGTATATATAGCAATAGAGTTACTGACTGTCAGGACTGGACGCGGTGGCCAAATTGTTATAGTGCTTGCTTCCTGTGTAGAAGGTCGGGCATTCGAAACTCGGTCGAGTCAAACCGATGACTTACAAAAATGTATACTTGTCGCTACCTAGCCTGGCGCTTTGCATTAATACGATAGGACAAGGACTGGTTAGCTCAGTATCAAGATAATGACTGAGTGGGAAATTGGTTCATGGTGCCGGTGGGCTGGTCTCCGGAGACGGATGCTCAACTCATTCGGCCATCACATCTGGTCTGTGGTGGTGGTGGTGGTGATGATGGTGGGGGTTGGGTGGGGGGTCGGTCAGGTGAGGCCATGGGTGAGAGTGTATACACACATGCCGATCTACTTCACTTTCCTCTCCGCAAAAGAAGAAAAAAAAAACTTGACTATTTCCTCTGACAGTGGGTTTTTAGTTCACACAGGCATCGTGCAAAGCCGCCATTGGTGTGCACTGTTACTTTCGGCACTCATTCTGATATAACCTTAGATGTTGCCAGGATGTAAAACTCCTGCAAATTTGATTCATTCCTCGGACTATGCATGCACCTTTAATTTTAGACAGATATATTGAATGAATCCCCAGGGACCTTTGTAGTTGGTGACCAGAATGAATGGCCCTGTGGTTAGTGTGTCTAATTTGTGTGTGTGTGTGTGGGGGGGGGGGGGGGGTCATGGGTACGATCCCTGATTGAGTGAAACCAAACACTTACACAATTGGTACCTGTCACTATCCTGGTTGGTGCTTCGTGTTACTAGGATGTGGCAAGTAGTGGTTGGCGCAATTTCAGAAAGAATGTGACCGACTGAGTGGAAGATCGGGTCATGGTGTCGGGGGCACTATGTTCCAGTGGGCAGCACTATAAAGTAATATACAGCAGGGATGAGAATTTCATTGAGTTTTGGGGATTGATTTTGACACTTGTCAATCTGAGAATTTCCAACTGATCGGCAGTTTCCCGCCTTTTGCACAATGGCCCGCCTCTTTAGGTCCGACCTGTTCTCATTCCTGATAAAGTTGTCATGAGTATATGGACTGTCACAAGTAGGTCCCTAGTCCTGATATGGCCTCAGATGTTGCTAGGAAGGAATACCTCAATCAACCAATCAACCAATCAGTGTGTTTGTTTTTGTTTGTTTTTGTTTGTTTTTGTTTTATGTCCTAGCAACATCTAAGGTCATATCAGGACGGGTACTGATTTGTGACAGTGCGCATTCATGGCGATCAACCAATCAACCGATCGACCAATCGACCGACCAATCAACCGATCTACCAATCAATCAATCAATCAATGGGCTGTTGACTTGATCGCTCTAACCTTATAAATCCTATTCTTTTCATGTGTGTGGGGGGGGGGGGGGAGCGGTGTGGGAGAGGGGTTGAGGTGTGGAGTTGGGTTGTGGATGGGTGAGGGTGGGTCATGGTGGTTATCAACTCTGGCGGGGGGGGGGGGGGGGGCGTGTCATTGGGGTCGTATTTGAGAAGGGAGACCCGAGGTCACCCTGGTGTTATTATAAGGGCACGAGTACCCCTACGCCCCCCACGTACCGAACGTACCCCAGCGCCTCGACACAAGAGACGATACAGAAAAGGACACAAACTTGACATGGCGCGCAGACAACGAAGCCCGGCTAGTCACACATGTGACCGGCGCGGTCACACACGTGACCAGCCCCGTGCTTATCAGGAAACACAAACAAGTGTGCTGAGCGATAATAGGGGGGTCTTTGCTCGCCACTGGACAGGTGAGAGGGGGATCAGAGGGGCTGTGGGGTGTGATTGAGGGCAGGTGAGAATGGTAGAGTTCGCCTGTGTAAATGCCTGGCGTACAGTTGTTGGGTGTGCAATGCCTTGCGTACAGCGATTGGGAGGGAGTGCAGTGCCTGGCGTACAGCTATTGGGAGTGCAATGCCTGGCGTACAGCTATTGTGAGTGAAATGCCTGGCGTACAGCTATTGTGAGTGCAATGCCTGGCGTACAGCTATTGGGAGTGAAATGCCTGGCATACAGCGATTGTATATACAATGCCTGACATACAGCTAGTAGGAGTGCAATGCCTGGCGTACACTTGGTTGGAGTGCAATGCCTTTGGTGCACCTGTTAGGTGTGCAATGCCTGGCGTACACTTGGTGGGAGTGCAATGCCTGGCATACAGCTATTGAGAATGCAATGCCTGACGTACACCTAGCGGGTGTGCAGTGCCTGGCTTATAGCTAGCGGGAGTGCAATGTCTGGCGTACACTTGTTCGGTGTACAATGCTTGATGTACACCCCAAGACCCCCAGTTCAAACCCTGGTCGAGTCAAAACCAATGACTTTAAAAAGTTAATACTTGTCGCTACCTAGCCTGGATTTCGGCATTACTAGGATAAGATAGGGCAAAGGTAGAAGGAGTTGTCCGTGATAGAAAACCTTCCTGCTTATTCAATAAATGATGAAAACAAAAAAAAACTAAAAATTTAGTTTCATGATTCACAAGGTACAAGGGTCCACATAAAAAATATCGCTTAGCATATGACGGGCATAAGGTATATATGTTGGGTGCAAGTGTCTAGCAGTGGTGGTGGTTGGCCTTTTATGTCCTGGCAACATCTATGGTCATATCAGGACGGGTACTGACTTGTGGGCACTCATGTAAACTTTATAGTGCTGCCCCACTGGGTGACAAGGCCACCAGCACCATGACCTGATATCCCACTCAGTCACATTATCCTGAAACTGAGGCAACCAGTCCATGTCCTATCCTAATAATGCCGAGCACCAGGATAGGAAGCGACACGTATACATTTTTAAATCATTGATTTGACTCGACCAGGGTTCGAACCCATGGAATCCCACCATCTACCAAAATGGGAGACGGACGCTCAACTCATTCGGCCATCCCGTCTGGTCTGTGCTGGTGATGGTGATGGTGGGGGTGGGGGTGGGGGGGTGATTGGTCGGTCAGGTGAGGGCATGGGTGAGAGTGTATACACACATGCCGATCTACTTCACTTTCCTCTCCGCGAAAGAAGAAAAAAACACTTGACTATTTCCTCCCACAGTGGGATTATAGTTCACACAGGCAGCGTGGAACGCTGGCAGGTCACGCAGGTCACGGAGAGTGAGGGAAGAATTGGCGCGTGTGGTTCAAGTGGCTGAGGGATAAGGGTTCGAGTGTTGTCCGCTAGGGGTGACCATGCATCAGGCAATTCCATGGCTTACAAGTAAATATAAGGTACTTATAAATATAAGGTAAATATATCTATACGTAAATATAGAAGTAAATATACAGGTACATATGTGATGTATACCGAATTATGCGAGTATAAAGATACCTAAGAGTTAATTATTATTATTATTTGTTATACTCCATAAGACCAACACTGTACCAGTAGCTCCACCTTCCCTCCTCGCCTCCACCGGATGTAGACCAGTGTCAGTCGCACCGGAGATTAAAACTGCTCAATCCACTGCCTGTTTGTTTCTCCCTCATTTGTACTGAAGCTATGTTTAATATATATATATATGAAACCTCTCTAAATCGACCGACCATGGGACCGACTTTAAGTGGTCGGTTTAGGGAGGTGGTCGGTTTAGGGAGTTAGAATATCCTTACAAGGGTATTGTTGGGATGCAAATAAAGTGATCGATATAAGGGAGTGGTCCATCTTTGGAGGTGGTCGGTTAGAGAGGTTTTACTGTATATATATTATATATACATCCATACACACAGACCAGGCACAGTGTTCGGAAGCACCTTAAGCCCTGGTCCCATAGCCAGCCGTTAGTGGACGTAGGTGAACGTAGTGGAGGCTAACATAGTTGAAAGTAGTTGAATGTAGTTGAACGTACTGGCATCCACACTTGTCCTTGATGTTAACCTGGTAATAACGTGGGTGAGGCGTGATCTCCGATTTAAATTTTGGACATGTTCAAAAGAGTGGTACCTTTGAGGCTGAATTTCGAACGTAGTAGAACGTACCTCTTAATGTACTCTAGCATACTTTGACCCGCACAAAACCATGGTCATTCCATGCCGTGCATGCCGTGGTCACAGCCATTAGTACATACAAGATTCACCCCGTACTGCTGCAGTAGGGGTGCAAACCAACCCTATGTAAAAGCTGTCGAAAAAACGGGTCAATGAATTGAGAGCCTAATTTCACAATCTAAGAAGCAACATTTATTCTTTACATATGTATTATTGATAGCCCGCTACCTTTGAGTTGAAAAATATAATATAATATCTTGTTTAATGCAATTTAAAAGTGAAATCGACGGCGTTCTGCGGCCGCCATCTTGTCTTTTTGCATTCTCTCCCATTTCACCAACTCTGTGCCTACATGGGTAGCCATTTGAGAGTGGAGCCACAGTTTCTAGGTCATGTTCCATATTAACGCTATTTTCGCCCATATTTATATGAGGCTGGTCTTCACCCGTGTACTACAAGTACCAGGTGAATCTTTTATCTAAGCCATTAGTGGATGTAGTTGAACCTAGTGGAGACTAACATAGTTGAAAGTAGTTGAACTTAGTTGAACGTATCGGCATCCGTACTGTAATGTATTTATCCATAGCATTCGGTGGCAAAAGGTGCTGTACCTTAACATATTTCAATGTAGAATAACAAACTTACACCACGTTTGACCCACATTAGCCTCCACTACGTTCACCTACGTTCAACTACGTTCAACTACGTTCAACTACGTCCACTAATGACCATGTGACCAGGGCTTTAACCGGTGTAGGGTAGTGTACATTTGATCCAATAGACAATATCGCAGCAGACAATGTGAACCATGCCATCCTTTTATAGTTACTTATGTGCTGTGGACATTTTACGAGAAGTGGTGTCTCTGGGGGGAGGGGTGGCTGTGAATTCTGATCCACGAAACGAAAACCGATTTGAAGGGTGACGTCAGTGGAATCGTGAGCAGACTGTTAAGCGTGTTTGGAATTCTATGACGCGTCCTCTGATATTGTTGGCGCCATTGTCGGTGTGGGATGAAGCTGTCACGGCCCTCAAGACTCATAGACAGGATGGCCAAATGAGTTGAGCTTCCGTCTCCTGTTTTGGTAGATCGTGAGATATGAATCCATGGGTTTATTGAACCCTGGTTGAGTCAAACCTATGACTTAAACATTTATACTTGTTGCTTCATATTCAGGCGCTCGGCATTATTACCACATCACTACCAACAACAAGCCAACGATAACTATCACCCCAACAGCTACTACTGCACCACTACCAACAACAACTAGTACTACACCCCCCCCCCCCAACAACAACTACTACTATACCACCCCAACTACTACTACACCACTACCAACAACTACTACTACTACATCACTACTA
This sequence comes from Branchipolynoe longqiensis, assembly GCA_030323885.1. NCBI lineage: Eukaryota > Metazoa > Annelida > Polychaeta > Phyllodocida > Polynoidae > Branchipolynoe > Branchipolynoe longqiensis. The sequence goes on along the minus strand of CM059193.1, from coordinate 8,341,297 downwards.
ACAACAATGCAATGATAACTACCACCCCCAACAACTACTACTGCATCACTACCAACAACTACTACACCACTACGAACAACTACCACTACACCACCACCAACAACTACTACACCCCCAGCAACTACTACACCACCCCAACAACTACTACTACACCCCCCCAACAACTACTACTACTACATCACTGCCATAGTACCAACAACAATGACAATGATTACTACCACTACCAACAACTACCACTACACCACTACCAACAACTACCACTACCACACTACACCACTACCAACAACTACCACTACACCACTACCATCAACTACCACTACCATCAACTACCACTACCGCCAACTACCACCAACTACCACCAACTACCACCAACTACCACCAACTACCACCAACTACCACCAACTACCACTACACCAGTACCACCGAGGTGACACGAGCTGCCACATTCCTGGCGTAGTGCTTTATTACAGCCTCAGTCTCCTAACGTTTTACACATCGATCAGTCACGCGCTAAATGTCCGCGCCTTTTGTTGATAATCACCGGTCTCTTGTCATTCACGTGTGTGTGTGTCGGGGGGGGGGGGGGGGACGACCCCCCACCCCCACCCACCAACACCGAATGTGGTGGCCGAATCGGCAGAGCGCGGGCCTCGCATGCGGGAGATCGGGAGACCAGTTACCTGACGAGTCAAACCAATGACTTATAAAATTTATACTTGTCGCTTCCCAGCGTGGCACTCGGCATTAATAGGATAGGACAAGGTCTGGTTAGCTCAGTGTCAGGATAATGTGTCTGAATGGAATGTCGAGTCATGGTGCCGCCGGCCTGATTTTCCAGTGGGGCAGCACTATAAAGTCTCCATGAGTGTGCACTGTCACAAGTCTGTAAGGTAGCCATCCTGATATGACCTTAGATGTAGCCAGGACGTACAACTCCAACAACCAACCAATAACACCACCCACATCCACGGCGACGATCGGGTTACGGGCCTGAGGGCACGCCGGCCCTGTAAAAGGGGGGGGGGGCGTGGAAGGGGGAGAAGGGGTTTGAGATTGGTGACAGGCGGCGCGGGCAGGTGGCGCTGGCGGTTGTAGGGGGGGGGGGGGAGGGGAGAGGGAGGCACTGTACTTTACATACACGCCGCTCACTAATACATCAGATACAAAGAGTGGGGCCAATCGTTGGGTGTGGGGATGAGGGTGGGGGGAGTCGGGGGGGGGGGGGGTCGGTCAGTCGTCGGTCGGAATAAGGAGGGCGCTACAGGTTGTGTGTTCAATCCCCAGCCGAGTCAAACAAAAGAGGCTACCTCACACACAGAGACTGTTATCGAACCTGGAATCCCAGGGCATGGTAGTGATGCCCTTGGGGAGGATTTGTTGTTTGTTTGTTGTTGTTTTATGTCCTAGCAATATGTAAGGTTATTTCAGGACGCGTACCGACTGTGGCAGTGTGCTCTACCGAGTCGGCCGCTGCGTCCGGTTTGGTGGACGGGGGGGGGGGGGGGGGGGGGGGTGCTCGTGGGTCTGAGAGGGTATGTGTATGGATGTGGGTGTGTGTGTGTGGATAGGTGTGGCGTTGTGTGAATGGGTCTGTAGGTGTGGGTGTGAATGTGTGTATGTGGGTGTGTCGATGTTGATGGGTGTGTGTCGATGTGTGTGTCGATGGGTGTGAGGGGATGTGGGGGGAGGGTGTGTTTGTTTGTTTGTTGTTGTTTCATTGCCTAGCAACATCTAAGGTCATATCAGTATGGGGGAGGGTGTGTGAAAGGGTGTGTATGTGTGTATGTGTGTGAATGGGTGTGTGTGGATGTGTGGATGTTGATGGGGAGTGTAAGAGTGTGGGGCAGGGTGTGTGAATGGGTGTGTAGGTGTGTGTGAATGGGTGTATGTGGATGGGTGTGTGTATGTGGGTGGGAGTGGTGTGTATGTGGGTGGGAGTGGTGTGTATGTGGGTGTGGGTATGTGGATTGGTGAGTGTGGATGGGTGTGAGGGGATGTGGGGAAGGGTGTGTAGGTGTGTGTGTATGGGTGTATGTGGATGTGGGTGGGAGTGCGTGAGTGTGAGGGTGTGTGGGGGAGAGTGTGTGAAGGTGTGAGGGAGAAGGAGTAAGGTCTGTTTACCTTTGGATCATGTTTCATCGTGACCTGTTGGACCTGTGGCTCCGGGGTTGCTGACTGTGGACAACCTGTCTTTCTCTCTCTCTCTCTCTCTCTCTCTCTCTCTCTCTCTCTCTCTCTCTCTCTCTCTCTCTCTCTCTCTCTCTCATACTCTCTCTCTCTTATCCCCGCCCCACCCACCCTCCACGTCCCCTCCCTCCTCCCTCCTTCCCCCTTCCCCCTTCCTCCTCCCTCCTCTTCCCCCTCCCCCCTTCCCCCTTCCCAGCTCCTCCCACCCTCCCACTCCTCCCTCCGCCTCCCTCCGCCTCCCTCCGCCTCCCTCCTCCTCCCCCATTCCCCCTTTTCCCCACTCCTCCCTCCTGCTTTGCCCTCCCTCCTATCCTCCACCTCCTCCACCTCCTCCCTTTCCTTCCCTTCCTCCCTTTCTTCCCCTTCCCCTCTCCTCCTCAGCTGTCCCCTCCTGCCTCCTCCCCCTCCTCCCGTCCTCCCCCTCTCCTCCCTCTCCTCCGCCCTCTTCCAACAATCCCCTTCTCTGTCCCCCCTTCTCACCCCGAGCTCCCCTTTTCTCCCTTCCCTTCCCCCCTCCTCCCTCCTCCTCCCCCCCTCCTCCCCTCCTCCCTCCTCCCCCCTTTCCCCTTCTCCCCTCCTTCTCATCCTCCCCTACCCCTCACACGCCTCCCACCCCTCCCCCCACCATCCCGACCCCCTACTCCATTCTCCCTAAATCCTGGGTTTTCCCGCTCACATATTGTCACCTTGGTGACGAAATACCTCCCCTCCCCCCACCTACCCCTACCCCTACCCCCTACCCCCTACCCCCTCCCCCCCTCCCCCCCCCCCCTCCTACCCCACCCCGCGTCACCGGACGCTGCCCGGTGCTGGGTTTCGGCGAGTTTACAAAGGGGGTTTGCAACACACTGGAGGGCCGGCGTACCAACACATCGCCGACCCCACTGTCACCTCCCTTAGGTTACACTAGAAAGAAGGTGGGCCAGTGTACCAACAAATCGCCACCCCCCACTGTCACCTCCCTTAGGTTACACTAGAAGGAAGACCGGCCAGTGTACCAACAAATCACCAACCCCAACTGTCACCTCCCTTAGGTTATACTAGAAGGAAGGCAGGCCAGTGTACCAACAAATCTCCAACCCCACTGTCACCTCCCTTATGGGCCTGTCACACTACAACGCTTCTCTCGGCGACCCGTCAGCGTTGAAAGGACTATCTTGCGCATCGAGAAACGTCAAAACTTTTCGGCGGTTTGGGGGAAAAGATCGGCGTCAGGGCGGCGCGTTATGCGCGCGCGGCAAACGTGTGTCGACGCGCTGGGGGGGAAAAAAAAAAGTTTGGCGCGACGTCTTCATTTAACCTTAAATGTTGCTAGGGCGTAAAACAAAAATGGCCCAGTTTGCGCAACGCGTGAGCAACGACCCTCCCGCGCGCGCCGTCTTCCTAGCATTCCCATAACGTTATTCCGGCGCGTCCAACGCAGCGCGACGCGCGCCTAACGTCCTCCTAGCGTTCTTACCCATTTACTCCCGCGCGTTGCCGGTCGCTGGAAGTTTTTGACATGTTCAAAACGCTCAGCGACCAATAACGCGTGCCGACGTTGTCCGCCGACCATCGACGTCAAGGAAAGTGTACCGACGTGTACCGACGCGCGCATAACGCGCCCCCAGCGCGTCTCGATATTTCACTAATTATCGCCCAAAAACAACACACGTCGACGGGTCGCCGGTAAGAAGCGTCGTAGTGTGACAGGGCCATCAGGTTACACTAGAAAGGTGGGCCAGTGTACCAACACATCGCCAACCCCACTGTCACCTCCCTTAGGTTACACTAGAAAGGTGGGCCAGTGTACCAACACATCGCCAACCCCACTGTCACCTCCCTTAGGTTACACTAGAAAGGTGGGCCAGTGTACCAACAAATCGCCAACCCCACTGTCACCTCCCTTAGGTTACACTAGAAAGGTGGGCCAGTGTACCAACACATCGCCGACCCCACTGTCACCTCCCTTAGGTTACACTAGAAAGGTGGGCCAGTGTACCAACACATCGCCGACCTCACTGTCACCTCCCTTAGGTTACACTAGAAAGGTGGGCCAGTGTACCAACACATCGCCGACCCCACTGTTACCTCCCTTAGGTTACACTAGAAGGAAGACCGGCCAGTGTACCAACAAATTGCTGACCCCACTGTCACCTCCCTTAGGTTACACTAGAAGGAAGGCAGGCCAGTGTACCAACAAATCGCCAACCCCACTGTCACCTCCCTTACAATAAGTTACATTTCACTAGAAAGAAGGCAATCCTGCCCAAAACGTGTCAGCCTGGTCGGCATAGACGGCTGTCTGTGTGAAGGCCTGCGGCTGTTATTAAACGCTATATAATATATCTATTATATTAATAATATATATAATATATCTATAATATATATAATATATCTAATATATTATGTATAATATATATAATATGTATAATATGTATAATATATAACATCTATAATATATAACATCTATATTATATATAATATGTATAATATATATAATATGTATATTATATATAATATGTGTACTATGTATAATATGTGTACAATGTATAATATATAATATGTGTCATATGTATACTATATATACTGTGTATAATATGTATACTATGAATACTATGTATCATATGCATCATATGCATCATATGCATAATATGTATATGAATAACATATAATATGTGTATAACATGTATAAAATACATAACATGTATAACATATATAACAGGTGTACCATGTATAATATGTATAATGTGTATGATATGTATAATATGTATAATGTGTATGATATATATAATATTTATAGATTCCTCGCCACAGATTTATGATTTTGTGTGTGCCAAATACCACTTCCACCCTTGATTATTATTTTGTGTGTATTTACAAATCATTATTTGATTATTGTTCTTGTTTTCATTATATTTGTTTGATTGTTATATTTTTATTACTGTGTTATTGTTATTAATATCGTTTTTAATATTGTTTTTATTATAAATGTTTTTAAAAAGTATCGTTGTTATTCTTCCAGTTTTGGTCAATCTTGTTTTATTATATTGATTTTATTATTGCAGGTTTTATTATTATTGCATTCCTTGTTTTTGTTTTTACTAAATTTTAGTTTACCATAGTTTTTTGTATTATTGTTTTTATTATTGATTCTATCAATGTTATTGTTTTTATTATTATTTGGCGATTTTCTAGTACAGATCCGCCTGGCATTGATCACCCACTGCAGGATGAGTCTAAGCTCAGACCTAGGTGGCGCCACTTGTTTGTCCACGTGATATCATAGTCTGCAGGTAAATACTTCACCAGCTTCGCGCCATTTTCTGCACCTCATGACGCTTTCAGGACGTGCACTGCAGACAAAGCCCCTCCCCCATCTACCCCCCCCCCCAATCCGCCCCCCCCCCCATTCCAGGCCCCGACACATGGAAAGTAAATCCGCCATGGAGAAGAGAGGGAGGGGAGGGGGGGGGGGGTGAATGAGGGACAAGAGAAAGTTGAAAAGTAGCACCTCATCCGTGACTAAATCTGTAAAAGGGAGAGAACAAATAAATATAAGCAGCCAAAGAAAAGTCAGTAACAGAATGTCAGAATGAAAGTTGACAAAATTTGATGCTCTTCTCATAAATTTTAATTGTTTTTAACCCCGCCCCCTCCCAAAAAAAAACAACTAGTCAGTCCAGCCAGGATTTTGTGTGTGTATTTCTTTTGACATTTACGTTTTAGAACTTTATTTAGGACTACTTAGTCTATTTAGTCAATATAGTCTATTTGTTTAAAATTGATTTAAAATTCCCAAAACTAATCAATCCAGCTGGGATTTTTATTTAGGGGGGGGGATTTTCTTTTTTAACTTTATTTAACACTATGTACTAGTCTATTTAGTCAATATTTTATTCTTTTCCATTCATTATTTTATTCCAGTTTATCCCCAGTTCTTCATTTTCCCTGTTCATTTAGTTCATTCCACTATTTCATTAATATTATATATTCCATTCATCTCCTTCATCTACCACACTCTGACAGCAGCTACGCACGCATGTACATAGTGCCACCACTCATTCCGAGCACAAATTGGACTCATCAGGCAGCGATGAGTTCACAACAAATGATGAGTTGCTGTCATCGTCGCCACCGATGGACAACCAAGAAAATATTCCATGTATTAATTAGTTGTTCATTTGGTTGTTCCTTTCCTTGTTCCTTTCCTTGTTCATTTCTTGTTCCTTTCCTTGTTTCCTTTCCATGTTCATTTCCTTGTTCATTTCTTGTTCCTTTTATGGTTCATTTCCTCGTTCCTTTCCTGTTCCTTTCATTGTTCATTTCCTCGTTCCTTTCCTTGTTCCGTTCCTTGTTCCTTTCCTTGTTCATTTCCTTGTTCCTTTCCTTGTTCCTCTCCTTGTTCCACTCCTTGTCCATTTCCTTGTCAATTTAGTTATTCGTATCTAGTTATTCATGTATTTACTAATTTAGTGACTTACTTATTTACGAGGCATCGTAAATCCCAGATCCTGGCCAGGAGGGATGCATGTAAGTCATCCCAAATTGTCTAAAACATTAATAACAAAATTGTGAAATGAAAAAAGTGAGAAATTTGGAAATTATTGGAATTCCATTAATTTTCAGACGGGATGGGATGGCCGAATGAGTTAGAGTGTCTGTCTCCTGTGTTGGTAGACCATGGGAATGGGATCGTTGGTTCGAACCCTAGTCGAGTCAAACCAATGACTTTAATTGATACTTGTTGCTTCCTAGCCAGGTGCTCGGCATTATTAGGATAGGGCAAGGACTGGTTGGCTCAGTGTCATGGTGCTGGCGGCCTGGTCTCCTAGTGGGGCAGCACTCTTAAGTCGCCATGAGTGCGCACTGTCACAAGTTGATATGACCTTAGATGTTGCTAGGACGTAAAACAACAAACATCTATGTATGTATGTATGTATGTATGTATGTATGTATGTATGTATATAGTGTGTATCTCAAGTTATTGTCTAAATATAAATATGCTCCCGCGGCTGTGGTCTGGGCTCCCCTGGCTGTGATCTGGGCTCCCCCGGCTGTGGTCTGGGCTCCCCTGGCTGTGGTCTGGGCTCCCCCGGCTGTGGTCTGGGCTCCCCCGGCTGTGGTCTGTGCTCCCGCAGCTCTGGTCTGGGCTCCCGTGGCTGTGGTCTGGGCTCCCCAGGCTGTGGTCTGGGCTCCCCCGGCTGTGGTCTGGGCTCCCCCGGCTGTGGTCTGGGCTCCGCCGGCTGTGGTATGGGCTCCCCCGGCTGTGGTCTGGGCTCCCCCGGCTGTGGTCTGGGCTTCCCCGGCTGTGGGCCCGTCCGCCCGGCAGCAGCTTTCAAACACCGGCCTGAGCACAGCGTGCGTACAAATATATTACAGGCAGGCAGTGATCACAGTGTCACTGAACCAGAGGACCACACGGGCAGCTGTGTGTGTGTGGGGGGGGGGTATAGGGGTGTGTAGGTGTGTGTGGGTGAGAGTAGATCTAAGTGGGAGGTGTGTGTGGTGGTGTGTGTGGGTGAGGGTAGGTGTGTGGGGGGGGAGGTATGGGGGTGTGTATATGTAGGTGCAGGTGAGTGTGGGTGAGAGTAAATCTAAGTGGGAGGTGTGTGATGGTGTGTGATGGTGTTCGTGGGTGAAGGTAGGTGTGTGTGTGTGAGGTGTGTATACGTATGTATCACTATAACTTATAAAGTGTACATAGCTATAAGTGTACATAGGTATGTATAACTATAACTTAGTATAAGTGTGTATAGGTGGGCGTGGGTAGGTGTGTATAGATGTAGGTGAGGGTAAGTACGTGTACGTGCGGGTGTGAGTCGAGTGTGTGTGTGTGTGTGTGGTGTTGGTGTGTGTGTAGTAGGAGGTGTTTCTGTGTCTCGGTATCGTGTTGGGGTATTTTTTAAAAGCGGTACATTTCTGCACACATGTATCCAGTTGCTAATAGTAATACCGCTCAATATATACTAAGCACTTGTTGCCCGATATCGACTGTTTGAACATAGTTATCAAGCCTACTTACCCATTTATAAATAAATGGGTAAGTAAATAATGTATGTGCAGTTTACCGTTTCCAAAGCACTACTAATTAAATAGTACTACTACTAGTACTAATATCACTACGCCCTTTTCAACATTTTATTTCATGACTTATCATTGATACGTGTCGCTTCCTAGCCAGCCGCTCGGCATTAATAGGATAGGGCAAGGACTGGTTAGCTCAGTGTGACTGAGTGGAATATCAGGTCATGATGCCAATCTCCTGGTCTCCCAGTGGGGTAGCACTATAAAGTGATCATGAGTGTGCACTGTCACAAGTTGGCACCCGTTCTGATATGACCTTATATGTTGCCAGGACATAAAACTCCAACCACTAACCAACCAACATTTTATTTCCATTCAAGGCGTCTCACTGAAAAACCTACGAAGTTCAACAAAAACAAATGCTTCTTTTAGAATTCCACAGGCAAACAGGATGGCTGAATGAGTTGAGCGTCCATCTCGCGTGCTGGTAGATGGTGGGATCGTGGGTTTCAACCCTGGTCTCGTCAAACCACTGACTTAAAAAAATTGATACTTGTCGCTTCCTAGCCAAGTGCTCGGCATTATTAGGATAGGGCAAGGAGCAGTGGAATGAGGAAGACCAATTGTCCGCGATTGAAATTTACCATGCTTAATCAACTAATCTACCAAGAAAAAAAGACGGTAACTTACTTTATCTCTTTCTCTTCTATTTTTAGGTAAGTACCAATCGTGTTGACCTACATTCAGCTGCCTTCCAACAGCGCAGTTAAAGGTAAGATGGTACAATTAGAGTACACTCCACCAGCACCATTCTGAGCATAGTCAATGGTTTGGTTATATTTAGGATTGTAAATTGTATATTCTTCACATATAATGTGTGTATATTGAACTTTTTTGGTGAGGGGCGGTAAACATATTTATTCTGCTGAATACGTTTTTGCCGAAGTACTGGTCTTCCAGCCATTTCTCAATTCATGATCATTTACACAAAAATGCTATACAATTTGCACCGTATAATGCAATGAAATTTACACAAAAATGGTACATAGAGTTTTGCACCATATAACACAATGAAATTTACACAAAAATGGTATATAGAGTTAACTGTTGAATATACAATTTGCACCATATAACACAATGAAATTTACACAAAAATGGTATATAGAGTTAACTGTTGAATATACAATTTGCACCGTATAACACAATGAAATTTACACAAAAATGCTATATAGAGTTAACTGTTAAATACACAATTTGCACCGTATAACACAATGAAATTTACACAAAAATGGTATATAGAGTTAACTGTTAAATATACAATTTGCACCGTATAACACAATGAAATTTACACAAAAATGCTATATAGAGTTAACTGTTAAATACACAATTTGCACCGTATAACACAATGAAATTTACACAAAAATGGTATATAGAGTTAACTGTTCAATATATAATTTGCACCGTATAACACAATGAAATTTACACAAAAATGGTATATAGAGTTAACTGTTAAATATACAATTTGCACCGTATAACACAATGAAATTCTGTAACCCACAAGTTCCGTAGCAATATTAGAACTACAAGCAGGTTCAATGATTGCAATTCTTACAATGATTTCCCAGTGGGGCAGCACTATAAAGTCGCCATGAGTGTGCACTGCCACAAGTCGGAACCTGTCCTGATATGACCTTAGATGTTGCCCAACAACCAACCAACCTATATATTCATATAGGTGTAACAGAGTTTATAAATGGCAGTCTATATATTATATACACACAGGCAGGCTGACCTTGCTACAAGTGAAGCGTGACCTCTGACCTCTGACCTCGAGATGACAGCATTCCCCGATCAATTTGGAGGTATTAACATCTCGCCGACGATAGGCCCCCCTGTCGCAGATACGTGTGTGTGGCTGTGTGTGTCTGTGTGTCTCTCTGTGTGTTTGGATGTGTCTGTGTGTCTGTGTACCTGTATGTGTCTGTGTGTACGTGTATGTCTGTCTGTATGTGTCTGTATGTGTATGTGTCTGTGTGTGTCTATGTATATCCGTGTGTGTCTGTGTATGTATATCTGTGTGTGTCTGTTCGTGTGTGTCTGTTTGTGTGTGTCTGTATCTGTTTGTGTATGTCTGTATCTGTGTGTGTCTGGATGTGTGTCTGTATGTATCTGTGTGTGTATCGTCAAAGGTCTGTTCAGGATGCCATCGGGGGCTGTTCCTTGGCCCAGTGTTGTTAATTTTACTAATAAATCGAGTAGTAATTTGACTAATAAATCGGTCCTGATATGACCTTAGATGTTGCCAGGACGTAAAACTCCAACAACCAACCAACTAATAAATTGAGTAGCTGAGATAACTGCTGTAGTAAAGGGGTTGGCCTCCATAGTAGAGATGGCGGACAGGGACCCACACCCACACCCACACCCACACGCCCGCAGGCCGCCGCCCGCCGCCCAACCCACTAGCAGCACCTGTTCTGCCCAGGAGATAAGAGCGATAACAGGTCGACCGGGGAGGAGGGGCACATTGTGCACCTGTCCGGAGGTCTGACCGCCTCCTCCAGGGTGTGGAGTGAGTAGCTGACCCTTCTCCACCCACACCCTGCGTTCTGCTGACCTCTTCCCGCCCCCAACCCCAGCCCCCCATCTCTGCTCCGATTGGTGTCGAAACCTTCCCAGTGGGTTCCAATGCATACACTCCCGAGTCGACCCCAGCTACCCCGAGTGGCTCCGAGCGGATCTGAGCAGCTCCAAGTGCCTCCGAGGTTCTCTAAGCAGCTCTGCCTGTCTGAGTAGGTTCGAGTATTTTCGAGTATTTCCTAGCTGATCCGAGCAGCTCTGAATAGCTCCGAGCAGCTCTGAACAGCTCCGAGCAGCTCCGAGTATTTTCGAATATTTCCTAGCCCTCCGAGTGGCTCCGAGCAGCCCCGAGTACCTCCGAATATTTTCGAGTAGCTCTGAAAACCTCTAAGTAGCTCCGAGTAGCCCAGAGTAGGCTCGATATCCTTGAAATGACTCCCAAGTGGCTCTAAAATGCCCCGAGCCGTCCCGAGCGACTTCGGAATTGTCGGAATAGTTCCAGGTAGTTTGGGGCAATTCTCTGAGCTGCTCGCCGTCAATGTTCCCACTTGACCACATCCCACTCCATCTCACACTTCCTCACACACACTTACACACCCTCACACACCCTCAGACACCCTCACACACCCCCACACACCCTCACACACACCCACAACCACTCACACATCCTGACACCGCCCTCGACCAATCTCTCAATCTTCTTAACGATAACAGCAGCCCCTCCCCCCGGCCCCCCTCCCCTCATCCCCGTCTCCCATCCCCTCACACCCACCATCCCCCTCCCCTCATCCCCAGTATAACCCCCATCCCCTCCTCCCCACCTCCCCACCTCCCCACCCTCATCCCCCTTGACCATCACCTCACCACCCCCTCCTCTTACCCCACCATCCCCCTCCCCTCACCCCTCTCCCCTCATCCCTCTCCCCTCATCCTTCTCCCCTCATCCTTCTCCCCTCATCCTTCTCCCCTCATCCTTCTCCCTCATCCCTCCCCTAATCCATCTCCTCACTCCTTCTCCCCTCATCCTTCTCCCCTCATCCTTCTCCCCTCATCCTTCTCCCTCATCCTTCTTCCCCTCATCCTTCTTCCTTCATCCCCCTCCCCTCCATCCCCCTCCCTCATCCTTCTCCCCTCATCCGTATCCCATCATCCTCCCCTCATCCCTCTCCCTCATCCTTCTCCCCTCATCCTTTCTCCACCTTCTCATCCTTCTCCCTCATCCCTTCTCCCCTCATCCTTCTACCTCATCCTTCTCCCCTCATCCTTCTCCCTTCATCCTTCTTCCCTCATCCCCTCCCCTCATCCCCTCCCTCATCCCTTTCCCCTCATCCTTTTCCCTCATCATTTCCCATCACCCCTCCCTCATCACCCCCCCCTCATCCCCCTCAACCCCAAATTTCCCACCCCTCAACCCCCACCACTCACTCTCTCCCTCTTCACCCCCTTCCGTTATCCCCCCCCCCCCCCAACACCCCGTTCCTGCACCTTACTACCCTGTTCTCAGCAGGTAATTTCAGACTACAAGGAGTGCGGACTAGTATACTTATTATTTCTCATTCAACATCCCCTGCCTCCCGACACCAGTCTTTTTCTACTAGTACTAGCACCAGATCTATGCGGTGGCTGAATCAGTAATAGCGCAGTCTTCTTGTGTCGAAGGTCAGGAGTTTGATACTCGGCCGAGTTAAACCAACGACTTACAAAATGTATACTTGTTGCTACCTAAGCGTAGTGTTCAGCATTACTAGGACAGGGTGAGAACTGGTTAGTTAAAGTTGCATGGTCCGATGGTTTTGAGATTCTGGAATTTTCTGAGATAAATATATAAGATTGTTCACTATAACATATCCTACTTTAGTTTGAAATAACCTTTATTTTAAATGACTAAGTTTGGAGATACTTGAAGTACAACCATGCCAAATTAATTTTGGCAGGCTTGCCAAAACTCTGCTACCATAGGCTTCTGCTGTAACATGTTCTATTAAATTGCAACAGTATTTCCTTCAATGTGGCAATAACTGTTAAAAAGTGCACCAGTATCTAAGTACCTATCTGCTAAAATACCCCAGGGAGCTTGATGCCCCTGCCTTGAAAAGTGATAAACCACTGCCTTGTGGTATAGGTTCTTGAGAGAACCAAAGGCTAAGGGAGCAAACCCTAACAGAAAACCATGCTTCCGTGGCAGCATTAAGGGTAGTGATGAATGGAACTCCCAACATCTCCCTGCCAGCCACTGCAGGGACAAATAGTTTGCGCCTGTCTTGATATCTTCTTGCCAGTGTGAGACCTCTGTTTGCTCCCCGAGAGAGTGCTGCTAGTAACGTGCAAAAGCCAGCAGCACTTCAACACTTTGCAAGCAGCTTTTATGAAATGCACAACTGCACGAAATAGCAGCGGTTAAGAAATAAAAGCAGCCTTTGTCGCATTGCGACCGAGAGTATGATGATGATCTAAGTTAAATAGGTTCAATCACATCTAGATAATTGTTTTGGTTTTGAAAATGTGATGCTTCATCGGACTATGCAGCTTTAAGTATCAGGATAATGTGACTGAGTGGGAAATTGGTGCCAGTGCTAGTGGCTTGATAGCAGTGAGGCAGCATTCTAAAGTCATCATGATTGACAACCAATCAGACAATCAGTCAGACATACAGACGGACATACACACGGACATTCACACAGACAGACACAGACACAGACAGGCACACAGACAGACAACCAGACGGACATACACAGACAGTCACACAGACAGACAACCAGACAGACACACACAGAGACAATCAACCAGACAGACAACCAGACAGATATACACACAGACAACCGGACAGATAACCGGACAGTCAGACAGTCATACGGAGAGACAGACAACCAGACAGACAACCGGATAACCGGACAGACAGACAGGCAGACAGATAAACAGGCATAAATATATGCTGATATATACAGACAAACAGACGGCCAGTCTGTGGTGCATCACACACACACTGGCTGCAGAAGTCAACCCTAAACTGTCGGTTCCAAACTGTCTGCCCACATCTTGTCGGCTGCTCGGCTTGGTTACCGCCTAGCATGACGTAGAGATGAGTGCTGAGTGCTCTAACAATGCATTCCTTTATTCCCCTTCAGGCATCCATCTTTGTTTCAATTATCACACACACTCCCCATCTTGATAACTAGATCATATTGACACGGCCTCTGCATTCCCAGCGTCTGAGCACATCAAATGGAAGCCTGATCTGCCGATTGGGTGAAGACAAAGAGAGTATACGGGGAAGGCTTTTTTTGGTTTGTTGGAAGGGGGGGGGGGGTTAGAGGTTATTTTACAAAGAGGAATGGATGATGGGGGGCAGCCTTAAATCTATGAATACTGTCAGATCAGTCTCCATGTGTGACTGTCTTTAGTGACAGTACCATCTGTCACGTTCTGTGTCATGTAACGCAGGATGGGATTGGAGCCTTCTTCTTCTTATTTCTTCTTTTTGTTGTTGTTGTTCTTCTTTTCTTCGTCCTCTTCCTCTTCTTTTCCGTATTTCTTTTCTTCGTTCTTCTTTTTCTTCTTTCTTCGTCTTTCTTCTTCTTCGTTTTCTTCTTCTTTCTTCTTCTTGCTTCTTCTTTCTTCTTCTTGCTTCTTCTTTCTTCTTCTTTTCTTCTTCCCTTCTTCCTCTTCTTTTTCTTATTTCTTCTTTTTCTTATTTCTTCTTTTTCTTATTTCTTCTTTTTCTTCTTTCTTCTTCTTTTGGGCCAGACGGGATGGCCGAATGAGTTGAGCGTCTATCTCATGTTTTGGGAAGTCGGGGGATCCCGAACCCATGGGTTTGTGGGTTTGAACCTTGGTCGAGTCAAACCAATGACTTAAAAAATTGATACTTGTTGCTTCCTAGCCTGGCGCTCGCCATTATTAGGATCAGGCAAGGACTGGTTGGCTCAGTGTCACGCTAATGTGACTGAGTGCGATATCAGGTTCTGGTGCTGGCAACCTGGTCTCCCAGTGGGGCAGCACTATAAAGTCGCCATGAGTGCGCACTGTCACAAGTCGGTACTTAGATGTTGACGTTAGATGTTGCTAGGACGTAAAACAAGAAGCACATGTTGTTTTTCATTTTCTTCTTCTTCCCTTTCTTCTTATCAATGGGCCAGGTATCTCAGATCTGGAGACATCTAGCTTACACCTCCCCCCCCCCCCCCACACACACACGCACCAACACGGTAAGATGAAAGCTGCCTACTCGCTATTACAGTGAAACCTGTCTAAATCAACCGACCATGGAATCAACTTTAAATGGTCCATTTAGGGAGGTTTCTTTTCATCATTACAATGGTATTATATGGGTGATCATATGGGACCCAAATAAAGCGATTGATATAAGGGAGTGGGCGATCTGTGGAGGTGGTCAGTTATAGAGGTTTTACTGTATAACACTCAGTGTAACCGCCTAAATAGACCTTCATTAAACTTGCGTGGTCCGGTAAAAGCATTAATTTTTCAAAAGCAAAATACTTCTCTAGATTTGAACCTATATTTCTAACTTAGATACAGGTGCACTTATTCAGGGATGAAAGATCTCCGCCATTTCGCTTTTTTCCGGGATTTTTTCTGTAGCTATAAGTGTATACTAATACGTTGCGCCTGTCCTGATATGACCTTAGATGTTGCCTGGACCTAAAACTCCAACAACCAACCAACCAATACGTTGTTTCACGCTGCAGCACCATCAGCGTATACTAATATGTGGTGCAAACACCGCAGCACTATCAGCATATACTACTAATACGTGCTTCTAATGCTGCAGCACTATCAGTGTATACCGATATTTGGTGCAAATGCCGCAGCACTAGCAGCGTATACTACTAATACATGCTTCCAATGGTGCAGCACTATCAGCATATACCAATATGTATGAAACCCGACTTCCGGGAATTTTCCGCGATTCCCTGACAATGCTAAACCTATGGGAGAATATCTGCATTTCCGCTTTTTTTCCCAGAGACCACTTTCATCCCTGCTTATTACACGCGTGTTGCTGCATTGAAGGGCGTGTGATTATGAGTCGAATTTACTCTAACCTGTTACTGCTGAAGTCTACGGGGTCAGAGTTTTGACAAGCTTGCCACAATTACTTAGCGTGTTTACACTTAAAATATCTCTTAAGTCAGTCATTTTAAAGCCAAGTTACTTCAGACTAAAGTAAGGTAGATTATAGCGATCAACCTAATATATTAATTGACAGAAATTCAACACCATCAGTGAATGTAATTTTAAATATCGCCAAAGGTGGCGATTTTAAATAAAAGTTATTTTAAATTGAAGTAAAGTAGATTCATAACGATCAACCTAATATATTGAAATATTGAAATATTGGCAGGAACTCAAAACGATTTGACTGGAATATATTTAGCTATTTCACAAAAGTGTAAATTTATTCAAGGTGGACTGGACTGTCTACCAGGTGCTGTGAGGTTGGTTTGTGGGGGTGGGTGGAAGTAGGGGTGGAGGTGGAGGTGGAGGTAGGGGTGGAGGTGAAAAAGGTAGGGGTGGAGGTAAAGGTGGAGGTGGGGGTGAGGTGTGGGTGAGTTGGGTGAGGTTGGGTGAGGTAAGGAGGTGTGGGTAGAGGTAGGGGTGGAGGTAGGGGTGGAGGCGGGGTTGGAGGGGCGGTAGAGGGGGTGGACGTGGGGGTGGAGGTGGGGGTGGAGGTTTGGTGGGAGATGTACAGGTGGAGAGTGCAATGGCAGGTGAGGTCATCCCTTCAGGACCCATAGACTTATATACCATGGAGTCGGTGTGTGGCGGGGGTTGGGGGGAATGGGGTGGGGGTGGGAGGGTGTGTGTGTGCTTGGCGGTACGTGGGTTTTTGGCATCTGGTAGTACAGACGCTAGAACTATGAGTATGAGGACTAACTTCACTAAGTGGCCATCCAAAGTTTTCAACATTTTCACAGTTGTACAATGCATACGATTGGGGGGATGGAGATGGGGGCAGGTGTCGGTCAACTACGTTTTTTTATCATTTCATAAAATGTTGATATTTAAAGCGTTGTATTTGCCGGAGTATTTAAATGTTGATGTGTACTACTTTAGTGGATACGTAGAGGGAGTTGGGGAAAAAGTAGTACACTTTGTACGACTGAAAATAAAATGTTGAAAACGTTGGGTGGCCCCTAATAGTGCACAGGCACCTGTGTAGTATGCAGTGTGAGCCTGCATGCATCTATTCTCAAGTAGCTAATTCTTCAGTCGCAAACTCCCATAGTAAGGCAATATACCCACGCGACTCAAAATCCCATCAATCGCAGTCGCTTCAGCACCACCTTCGTGCCCGCTGGTGGCGACTGGGTATTATGGACTGGACACGCGGGTTGACCTTGCGTTGACCTTGTGTTTTGTATTTGTTTTCGCCACCTTGTGCTTGCTATCTCTATTGCACTCTCCTCCTCCTCTACCTGAGAGTGAGAGAAGGCTGGCTGGTGATGCTGGGTCTTAACCAGGCCTGCGGGCCGACAGGATAGTTGGTTGTTGGAGCTTTACGTCCTGACAACATTTAGGGTCATATCAGGACTGGTGCTCTCTTGACACGCGTGTTTGGGTGGTGTATGTATGGGTGTGTTGGTGGGTGTGTGGATGTGCGTGTGTGGGAGAGTATGTGGGCGAGTATGGGTTGGTTGTTGGAGTTTTACGTTCTGACAACATCTAAGGTCATATCAGGATGGGTACTGACTTGTGACAGTGCACACTCATGGTAACTTTATAGTGCTGCCCCACTGTGAGACCTGTTTGCCAGCACCATGACCCGATATCCCACTCAATCACAGTATCCCGACATTGAGCCAACCAGCCGATTAATGCTGAGCGCCAGGCTAGGAAGCGACAAGTATCAATTTTATAAGTCAGTGGTTTGACTCGACCGGGAACCGAACTCCCAACCCTCCGCACGCCAGGCCTGCGCTCTACCGATTCGACCACCACGCCCAGTTCTGTCTGGTTAAAACCGCGCATTGATATGATTGAAGGCGCGGCGCCACCTGGAGACGATTATTTCCCCTGGTGGCCAAAGTAGGCATCACGGGTTGGAAGTAGCGCGTCCTCTTTGGTACCTAAATAGTGGATCTGTATGAGGAATTTCAATGTTAGGCGAGTATTCAGGGATATTTAACTTTAAAGGTGCTGTAACTAGACCACCACGAGTTCACCTACTCTCAATTATAAAGTTCGAATATGACTTTATTGTTTGAATATTTTCGAATAATCAATTCACAGGATGCGATAGCTGAATCGGTAGAGCACAGGCCTCCTAATCCTATACTGGAGATCAGGAGGTTGATTCCCGGTCGAGTCAAACCAATGGCTTGCAAAAGTGATACTTGTCACTTCCTAGCTTGGCAGTCGGCATTAATAGGATAGCACAAGGACTGGTTAGAACAGTATCAGGATAATGTGACTGAGTTGGATATCGGGTCATGGTGCCACCGACCTGATTTCTCAGTAGGGCAGCACTATAAAGTCACCATGAGTGTGCACTGTCACAAGTCAGTACCATCCTGATATGACTTTAGATTTTGCCAGGACAAAACTCCAACAATTGACCAACCAACTAACCAATTGGCTGAGTTATTTTAGGGACCAATCAATACCGAGGTCAGTGAGGTCAATGAGGTCAATTTGCGGCTGTTGGGGGGGGGGGGGCATCCTGCCTTCCTGATCCTTTTCAGCTGCTTGAGTGACCCCGTCTCCCGTGTTTGTAGATCGTGGGGTCATGGGGTTGAACCCTGGGCGAGTCAAACCAATGACTTAAAAATTGATACTTGTCACTTCCTAGCCTGGTGCTCGGCATTATTAGGATAGGGCAAGGACTGGTTGGCTCAGTGTTAGGATGATGTGACTGAGTGGGATATCAGGTCATGGTGCTGGCGGCCTGGTCCCCCAGTGGGGCAGCACTATAAAGTACCCGTCCTGATATGACCTTAGATGTTGCAAGGACGTAAAACAACAAACAAACAAGCTTGAGTGACCTAGGCCAAGGAACATTTGCACACCTGGATACAATGATTTGTTAGTGATTTGTTAAGTGATAGCAATGGCGTTAATTGCTATGGAATTTGTTGTTTGGAGTTGTACATGACTTTCTGACCGGACGCGATGGTCGAGTCAGTAAAGCGCAGGCCTACTTCCCATGCAGAAGGTCAGGAGTTCAAATCCCACTTGAGTCAAATCAATGACATAAAATTGATACTTGTCGCTCCCTCGCCCGGTGTTGGCAGCCTGGTCTTTCCAGTGGGGCAGCACTATAAAGCCACAAGTGCACACTGTCGGTGCCCATCCTGATATGACCTTAGACATTGCTAGAACATAAACACCAACAAACAATCTCTCCCCTTCTCCCTTATTCCCTTCCTGCATATACTTAAAATGTTGCTTGTAATTGGCTACTCATTTTTTTTATAGTGTCCTTTTAAAAAGGCTTCCATAAACCTCAATCTAAAATAGATCCCATTAAATATTTGATATTTATCGCTTCCTAGCTTGGCGCTTGGCATTAATAATAGGATAGGGCAAGGACTGGTTAGCTCAGTGTCAGGATAATGTGACTTGAGTAGGATATAGGGTTATGGTAATCAGTATCCAGATGTGCAATTTAAACCTTTATTTTAAAGTACGTTAGTTGTTTAAGCGGGCGAAATTTCAATCATGGACAATTGGTCTTCCTCATTCCACTGCTCCTTGCCCTATCCTAATAATGCCGAGCCCCTGGCTAGGAAGCAACAAGTATACATTTCTAAGTCATTGGTTTGACTCGACCAGGATTAGAACCCATGATCTATCAACATGGGAAATCGACGCTCTAACTCATTCGGCCATCCAGTTTTCAGTTTTCTTTTCCTAAGACAAGAGGTTAGTTTTTCCCCTGTGTTGCGTGTGAGAGCTGATCATGTGATGGCAGACAGACCTGTGCACACTGTGTCCCGGAGTCAACATCAGCCTCTTGGGTCAATTGCTAGTGTGGCGCCCCTAGCGGCAGGATCGGTGGAGCGGGCAGCCAGATGTAATTTTTGTTGTAAATATTGTTTATTCATTGAATAAAGTCCTTTGTCAGCGCCGTGGAACCGGTTTTCCACTGTCAAGCCATGTGGTCCTGATATGACCTTAGATGTTGCCAGGACGTAAATCTCCAACAGCCAACCAAATCCAGCCATGTGACAATACAGTTATTTACAATATATGTATATGTAGTCTGATATTGTCATCAGCAGCTAGCTCAAGTCAGCTGAAATAACAATGTTAATCATTCCAGGATTTACATATGGTATAGTTTGATAATTCACATATAAGATAGCAATTATATGTTGTATACATACTTATCTAAATATATTACAGAGTGGTTAGGTGCATGGTTTCCCTTCATAGGTGTGTATGCCTGTTGTGTGAATTGCCTAACTGTCATGTTGTTGAAGATAGCATTTTGAGATGCAATGTTAGTATCGTAGAATGGTTTGTTTATTGTGTTAAATTTACGTTGCAGGGTTGTGTATAAATAGGCTGAGTCTGAGTATTGTTAGAGCAGGAATCCTGTCTACAGGTAACATATTCTGGATTCAGCAAATGCCGAGATTCTGTTAATTCAGTTCACACGGATCCTACCCGAAAAGCGATACATGGGCCACTTCACCGTCCACCCCAGTGCTGCACAGGGAGAGTCTATGGGTCACATGACTGGCGCTGGTTACGCATCCATGTGACCACGTATCCATGTGTGGCTCATGCCCAGTTGGTGTTTTAATTAAAGCCGTGCAGGCCGATGAAAAGCATTCAATTTTAAAAGCCAAAACACTTACCTAGATTTGATTATACATTATCCAATTTGGGTAATGGTGCACTCATTAAACATTTATTGCTGCATGGAAGAAATGCTAAGTCGATTTAACAGAATCTACCGCTGCCAAACCTTGTCCTGATATTATGACCTTAGTTGTTGCCAGGATGTAAAACTCCAACAACCAACCAACAACCGCTGCTGAATCATTGGATGTCCAGCATTTCGGCCTGCATGCCCAAAATAGATTTTTCATGTTTCCACTTCAAATGTCTTCAAAGTCTTTAAAATAAAAGTAATTTCTAACTAAAGTAAAGCAAGGAATACTGATCAATCTATGAAGTACTATTTTTGTTTTTAAAAAGTTTAAAAAATAAAAATAATTTTTTTTTAAAATTGAGGCTGTATTTATACTGTCCATAGCATATAAGCCTGCGTATTCAAGCTTGTTTTCAATGCTGGCCAGCTGTAGTGTTGGTGTTATCTTATTGCAGAAACTCAAAACCAACTGGTTATGCAACTTGAATTGCGTCGTTAATTCGAAACCGTCATAATAGTGACCACATGCATCTAGATCTTAAAAAACGAATTAATTGACCAGATGAGATGGCGAATGAGTTGAGCATACGGCTCGCATTTTGGGAGATGGTTGGATTTGAACACTGGTCGAGTCAAACCGATGTCTTAAAAATGCATACTTGTTGCTTCCTAGCCAGGCGCTCGGCATTATTAGGATAGGGCAAGGATTGTTTGGCTCAGTGTCAGGATAATGTGATTGAGTGGGATATCAGATCAAAGTGCTGGTGGCCTGGTCTCTCAGTGGGGCTGCACTATGATAAAGTCGTCATGACTGCGCACTGTCACAACTCGGTAACCAGTCCTGATATGACCTTAGATGTTGCCAAGACATAAAACTCCCAACAACCAAACAATTAAAAAGCGGTTGTTGTCCGATTTGGAGTATATGTACTGACCAAAAGTAGAGATGATATCGAAGCGCATTCCATCAGACCTTCTTTAAGTTTAAGGGGACAAAGCGTCCAGTTAGTTCAGAGTAGTTTTGCTTCAGTAAGAAGTGACATTTTAAATGTGTTTTACCACCACTCTGTCACCCATTGGCTGCGTCTGCTCATGCGCGCACACACTCACCGGCCCTCTTCGCCCTCTTGGCCCTCTTGGCCCTCTTGGCCCTCTTAGCCCTCTTGGCCTATGGGCCTATGACAATACAAACTGGCGTTTGTTGTGGCTCCATCTATGCCTTCCTTCGGTGATAAAAATACCCCAGTCGTCAGTGCGTTTCGTATTGCGCAAGCGCACAAAATGTGGTCTGGTCAGAGGGGCTGCATTTTCTAGTTTTCTTGGATTTTTCTTTTGCAGGGGGAGGTAAAAACTTGCCCACCTCTGTTAAGCCACTTGTTAAGTTGTATGTGATATACATATACTGTACATTGTGCACATATATATACACACAGGGAAAACACGCTCAGGCAAAACCATAGATGATATCGCATTGGTAGATAATGAAAATAGAAGCATACAATATATATTAATACATAGTAATAACTATACCTCCAGCCGAAGATTTATATACGTGCATGAATATACTCACTATGTACATACATTTATGTACGTGTGTAGATAGATGTAAATGCATTTATGTACATGTGTAGATATATATATGTGCATTTATGTACATGTGAGATATATGTATGTGCATTTATGTACATGTGTAGATAGATATATGTACATGCATTTACGTATGTGTGTAGATATATGTATGTGCATTTATGTACATGTGAGATATATGTATGTGCATTTATGTACATGTGTAGATATATGTACATGCATTTACATATGTGTGTAGATATATGTATGTGCATTTATGTATGTGTGTATGTATATGTCTGAACATTTATGTATGTGTGTAGATATATGTACATGCATTTATGTATGTGTGTAGATATATGTACATGCATTTACGTACGTGTGTAGATATATGTATGTGCATTTATGTACATGTGTAGATGTATGTATGTGCATTTACATATGTATGTAGATATACGTATGTGCATCTATGTATGTGTGTATGTACATGTATGATCATTTATGTATGTGTGTAGATATATGTACATGCATTTACGTACATGTGTAGATATATGTATGATCATTTATGTATGTGTGTAGATATATGTACATGCATTTACATATGTGTGTAGATATATGTATGTGCATTTATGTATGTGTGTATGTATATGTATGCATTTATGTATGTGTGTAGATATATGTATATGCACTTATGTACATATGTAGATATATGGATGTGCATTTATCTATGTGTGTATGTATATGTATGCATTTTTGTATATGTGTATCTATATGCATGTGCATTTATCTATGTGTGTAGATATATGTACATGCACTTATGTACATGTGTAGATATATGTATGTGCATTTATTTATGTGTGTATGTATATGTATGTGCATTTATGTATGTGTCTAGATATATGTACATGCATTTACATATGTGTGTAGATATATGTATGTGCATTTATCTATGTGTATATGTATATGCATTTATGTATGTGTGTATATATATGTATGTGCATTTATCTATATGTGCATTTATGTATGTGTGCATGTATATGTGTGCATTTATCTATGTGTGTAGATATATGTATGTGCATTTATGTATGTGTGTAGATATATGTATGTGCATTTATGTATGTGTGTAGATATATGTATGTGCATTTATGTATATGTGTAGATATATGTATGTGCATTTATCCATGTGTGTATGTATATGAATGTGCATTTATCTATGTGTGTAGATATATGTATTTGCATTTATGTATGTGTGTATGTATATGTATGTGCATTTATGTATGTGTGCATGTATATGTGTGCATTTATCTATGTGTGTAGATATATGTATGTGCATTTATGTACGTGTGTAGATATATGTATGTGCATTTATGTATGTGTGTAGATATATGTATGTGCATTTATGTATGTGCATTTATCCATGTGTGTATGTATATGAATGTGCATTTATCTATGTGTGTAGATATATGTATTTGCATTTATGTATGTGCATTTATCCATGTGTGTATGTATATGAATGTGCATTTATCTATGTGTGTAGATATATGTATTTGCATTTATGTATGTGTGTATGTATATGTATGTGCATTTATGTATGTGCCCATGTATATGTATGTGCATTTATCTATGTTTGTAGATATATGTATGTGCGTGTATCTATGTGTGTAGATATATGTATGTGCATTTATGTATGTGTGCATGTATATCTATGTGCATTTATCTATGTTTGTAGATATATGTATGTGCGTGTATCTATGTGTGTAGATATATGTATGTGCATTTATGTATGTGTGCATGTATATGTATGTGCATTTATCTATGTTTGTAGATATATGTATGTGCGTGTATCTATGTGTATATATATGTGCATTTATGTATGTGTGCATGTATATGTGTGTGCATTTATCTATGTGTGTGTAGATATATGTATGTGCATTTATGTACATGTGTAGATATATGTATGTGCATTTATGTACATGTGTAGATATATGTACATGCATTTACATATGTGTGTAGATATATATGTAAGTGTATGTACACATGTAGTTATATATACATGCATTTATATGTATGTAAACAGATGTATGTGTGTGTGAATATCTGTATGTGTGTTTGTCTGTGTGTGTGGGGGGGGGCGGATCTCCTATTCTACTCGCTATCAAAGGCAAGTCGATTTGTTTATTGAACACTAAAGGTTGATGTATGCAGTGTACTCGATGTATGGTCACCTGGCCGTCTACGGTACACTTTGTTCCGCTTTGATGCTTGATGGCCCGATTCGTACCGCTATCAATATTTCACGAAGATTAATGCACACTCTGACAGGTGCCGGGCCTGTTTTATTTAGGCAAAATAGGAACGATCGAATTATGGGATGTCGGTAATGTTATGCTTTTGCGATTTATATGTAGCTATACACATATTCTTTTTAATGTTTGGATTTTTTATTATTATTAAAGCTGCATAGTCTGATGAAATCATCAAAGTTTCAAAACCAAAACAATGATCTAAATTTGATTCTACATATCTAGCTTAGATACTGATGTATTTATTACGCATTTGTTGCCGCACAGAAGGGAATAGTGAGGCAATTGAATAGATCATGTTACTGCAGAATCCTATGGTGTCAGAGTTTTGGCAAGGTTGCCAAAATTAATTTTGCATGGTTGCACTTCAAATATCTCAAAAGTTAGCCATTTAAAATAAAAGTTAATTGAAGCTAAAGTAAGGTACATTATAACGATCAATCCGATGTATTTATCTCAGAAAATTTCTGAAAATCAAAACAATCGTTTATGCAACTTTAATTATCGTTGTCATTATATATATGTACGGTATTCTGTCATTGTCATTTCTGATATGGTAGTCGTAGTGGTGATATTTGTAGTATAATGGTAATGACAGGCACTTAAGTGCTAATAGCACAAATGACAATCATAGTGGTGATAAAGCTTCAGAAATATTTGCAATAATAATTACACTGATTGGTTGGTTGTTGGAATTTTACGTCCTGACAACATCTAAGGTCATATCAGGATGGGTGCCGACTTGTGACAGTGCGCACTCATGGTGACTTCAAATTATACTCCCCACTGGGAAATCAGGCTGCCAGCGCCATGACCTGATATCCCACTCAGTCACATTATCCTGACACTCATCTAACCAGCCCTTGTCCTATCCTGTTTATGCCGTGCGCCAGGCTAGGATGCGACAAGTGTCAATTTTATAAGTCATTGGTTTGACTCGACCGGGAACCAAACTCCCGATCTCCCGCACACGAGGCCCGCGCTCTGCCGATTCGGCCACCACGCCCGGTTTCTGATATGGTAGTCGTAGTGGTGATATTTATAA
Source organism: Branchipolynoe longqiensis (assembly GCA_030323885.1). NCBI lineage: Eukaryota > Metazoa > Annelida > Polychaeta > Phyllodocida > Polynoidae > Branchipolynoe > Branchipolynoe longqiensis. The sequence goes on along the minus strand of CM059193.1, from coordinate 8,315,769 downwards.
TGTCAGTGGCAGACATTTAAGTGATAATAGCAATGATTATAGAAACATTGATAATTATAGTGATAAAGCTGCAGTAATAATTGTAATAAATATTATACTGGTAGTATTAAGAATGGTCGACTATAAAATAATATTACTAAATCAAATACGTATACAGTAAAAGCTCTCTAAACTACCACCTCCACTGACCGATCACTCCCCTATATCGATCACTTTATTTGGGTCCCAAACTATTGCCCATGCAATACCATTGTAACGATAACAAAAACTCCCTAAACCGACCACCTGCCTGAAATGGACCATTTAAAATCGGTCCCATGGTCGATCGATTTCGAGAGGTTTTACTGTGCTAATAATAGGAATTCGCTGAATAAAATGATCATTTACCACCCAAAAAAACAAAAATCAGCTATAGTAATAGAAATAATAATAGCTCACATTAATACATAGATACTCGATATACTTTCTTTTTTTTCTCTTTGTAAATAATCCTGAATTGAAAAAAAAAGGCTGAAAGACCAGTGCGTCACTGACAAAAGAACTTATTCAGCAGAATAAACATATTTACCACAAAAAAAAACGACACAAAGAAAAGACGCAACATAACCTGATGACGTCAGCGTTGTGTGGTGTGTTATGACTATGCAGGCGGCTGCAGGAAGCTGGGCATGCGTTCCACGTGTATGTATAACTGTGACTTAGTCGCCAGTCACACTACTGCTTGCGACTGCTTTCCGACCACAAAACGGGGTGGTCGCAAACTGGTCACAAACTGGTTGCAAACCCTATTGCGACTGGGGCTTTATAGTGACGCTAGCAGTTCCGTGAACTTAAAGCTGCATAGTCCGATGAAGCATCAAATTTTCAAACCCAAAACAATTATCTAAATTTAATCCAACATATCTAATTTAGCTACTGATGCACTTATTAAGCATTTGTTGCGACATAGAAGGGAATACTGCATCAAATTAATAGAACCTGTTACTGCAGAAGCCTATGGTGTCAGAGTTTTGGCAAGCTTGCCAAAACTAATTTGACATGTTTATGCTTCAAATATTTAGAAAGTTAGTCATTTAAAATAAAAGTCACTTAAAACTAAAGTAAGGTAGATTATGACAATCAAATTAATATGTTAATCTCCGAAAAAATACAGAAACTCAAAATCATCGGACTATGCAACTTTAACACATCCGGTTTGATAAATCCGCTAGATGACGCTGGTTGTTAACGCAGCGACATGGGGGCCCTCTAGTGGCCAAACATCATATTTAGAGACCGAGGGCGGTCAAAGTTCAACAAGACGCTATCCATGTCAGACAAACATGGGTGCGTGGCAGATAACTAAACCGTGTGTTGATTTAATGCCAATCTATCCAGGTCAAACAAATTGGTAACATCCTATTTTAAGCTGATTAACTTTGTACGTAGTAATTTGGACACTTGTCAATTTCTCATCCACTCATTAGAATGTTCGATTATAAGTTCGATATTGTAGTAGATGATTAACTTTGGTGTTTTAAATCAGCTTTTTACCCAGTGGATGTGTAGATGCGCGGCGCCGTAGGCAGAGTGGACTTCCCTCTGTGATGCTGGTGGGGTGGTGGGTGTAGAGTGGACATGTGTTTTCCGTTTAGTTGCAAAACAACACAAGGGGTCCGCGTTTGCAGTGAAAACAGAGACTGCCCCGTGTAGGGCAACAGCAGCCCGCCAGGGGGAGCTGAGAGGGAACACGGGTGGCCTCCTCCCACCCCCTCCACACACACACACACACACACACACACACACACACACACACACACACACACACACACACACAAGCCACTCACACTCACTTTCATACTAGCCATAGTTGCATAGTTCGATAATTTCGAATTTCTGGAAATTTTCTGAGATAAATACATCAGATTGATCGTTACAATCTACAGTAAAACCTCTCTAACCGACCACCTCCACAGATCGACCACCCCTCTATGTCGATCGCTTTATTTGGGTCCCAACAATGCCATTGTAACCATATTCTAACTCCCTAATCCGACCACCTCCCTAAAGTCGGTCGATTTAGAGAGGTTTTACTTTTCCTACTTTTACTGTACTTTAATTTAGATTGAAGGAAGTTTTACTAAGTTTTAGTTTAGATCATTAATGGCTAACTTTGGAGATATTTGAATGTACAGCATGCCAAATTAATTTTGGCAAGCACACCAAAACACCATAGGCTTATGCAACAACATGTTGCATTAAATTGACTTAGTATTCCCTTGTATGTGGCAACACATGCTTAATAAGTGAATAAGTGCACCGGTATCTAAGTTTTACTTGTAGAATCAAAACTAGGTGAGTGTTTTGGTTTAGGAAATTTGATGCTTCATCGGACTATGCAACCTTAACCAGGCGGGATGGCCGAATGAGTTGAGCTCTCGTCTCCCGTTTTGGTAAATCGTGGGATTTGAATCCACGATCAAGTGTAACAAAATTGATACTTGTCACTACCTAGCCTGGCGCTCGGCATTAATAGGATAAAGCAAGGACTGGTTGACTCACTGACTCCCTGGGATATCGGGTCATGGTGCCAGTGGCCTGGTCTCCTAGTGGGGCAGCACTATAAAGTCACCCTGAGTGTACACTGTCACAAGTCGGTACTCATCCTGATATGACATAAGATGTTGCTAGGGCGTAAAGCAACAGCACAACAAAATCTGATCGATCAGCATATATAATAAATCTACTTACGTGTCAGACGTAATAATCCTTAACATGCTGCCAATATCCTAACGCAAGATCCCGATGATGTGTTTCTCATTGGGGTGTTTGTAATGTCATGGTTGCTGTAGCAGCACATAAATTTCTATTCCTGGCCCTAGATTTAATTAAATTAGAATCTATTCATAATCGGAGTAAATGCAAATATTGACCATCCTGATATGACCTTTAAATGTTACAAGGACGTCAATCACCCCCCCCCCCCTCCAATCACTCACTCATGGAAATATATTAATGTATATTATAGTGCTTTAAAAAGTATTTTGGCCGAATGATTTGAGTGTACGTCTGCCGTTTTGGTGGCTCAGTGCCAGGATAATGTGACTGGGTGAAATATCAGGTCATGGTGCTCATGGCCTGGTCTCACAGTGGGGCAGCACTATAAACTCGACATGAGTGCATACTGTCACAAGTCAGTACCCGTCCTGATATCCTCCGGTGTGACTGATACTGGTCTACATCCGGTGGAAGCGATGAGGCCGAAGGTGGCGCCACAGGTGGCGCCACTGGTACAGTGTTGGATCTTACGGAGTATAAGAATAATGATAATAATTCCCTTACACATCTTTATACTCGCATAGTTCATTATACACCACTTTATTTTTGTTAATGTTTACAGTATTTATGCGTGTAAGCTCCCATGAGGGTGCTTGTTTTCAATGCTGGACAGCTGTGAGGAATGTTATGGTATATGTCCGGGTTCCAGTTCTGAATTGGTATCCGGGACATCCACCAGCATTTATTTAAGTAGTTAGTATCTATGTTAGTTTTTTTGTTTTTTGGGGGGCGGGTATAACTTCCTATCATATAACTAATATCATAGCCTAGTATGTACATCTAGTGAGATGGTAATATGCTTGTGGAAGAGGACGTCTTCCCAGAATCTGTCTGTTTGTTTTGTTTGCAGCTTTCCTTTCGCTTGTGCCCGCCCTGTCCCTAGTTAGTGCCTAGATGTGCCAGGACACATCCATACTCTTTGGGACTGTGACCAGGTGCGTCGGCTGCGGTGTTAAATTGTTAACCATAGTTCTAATATTCACATAATATGTATACAGTACAACCCCGTTAAACCAAGCTCGGTTAAATTAAACAACCGGTTAATCCAAACAAATTTATAGGGTCCCTTCAAGTTTGGTTTAATGGGGTTGTACTGTATATGCCTAGATACACCAACACCACATGTGAATGAATTAAATCCGCATCGCATAGCTGTGTGTTCGCGTAGTTAAAGTTCCTTCAACAACTGTGGCACTTAGAAGTAAATAGATAGATAGAGCTTCGGTGCGGATAACATCAAAGGCACAATATGACAAGAGAAAAAGCGACGCGGGACTAGACATAAAGTACCAACGCCAACAAAGTGACACAAGACGGCACAAAAACGCGCACAACGCAATGAGCACTGATGACTAGACTCCCCCCCCCCCCCCCCCACCCCCCCCCCCCCCCCCCCCCCCACACCCACTTACTCATCCCCCCCCCCCTCCCTCCCTCGCCCCCCCCCCCTCTCACCCTCCACACATACGGGGCACGGTGGCCGAATCGGCAGAACGCGGGCCTCACATGCTGGAGATCGCGGGTTCGGTAGGCGTAGTTAAAGCTGCATAGTCCGATGAAATATCAAATTTTCAAAACCAAACTAATTATCTAGATTTGACTTTACATATCTAACTTAGATACTGATGCATTTGTTTCTGCGTAGAAGGCAATACTGAGTCAATTTAACAGAACCTGTTACTGCAGAAGTCTATGGCAGCTTGCCAAAACTAATTTTCCATGTTTGCACTCAAAATATCTCAAAAGTTTACCATTTAAAATAAACGTAACTTTGAACTAATGCAAAGTAGATACTAGTGATTGATCTAATATAATTATCTCAGAAAAAATACCGAAATTCTAAACCATCGGACGATGCAACTTTAAATAAAACAAACTTCTTTTTTGGGGGGTTCCTAATCGAGTCAAACAAATGACTTATAAAATTGATATTTGTCTCTTCCTAGTCTGGCGTTCGGCATTAATAGGATAGGGCAAGTACTGGTTAGCTCATGATAATGTAATACTGAGTGGGATATCAGCTCATACTGCTGGTGGCCTGATGGGGCAACGATTAAGTCACCATGATTATGCACTGTCACAAGTTGGTACCCATCCTGATATGACCTGCGGAGTGGGATGTAGCTTAGGCGGTAACGTGTCCACCTGTGACGATGTCGGTCATCCTATCGATCCTGCTCAGTGGACACATTTGCAGTTTGGGCTATTTTGCATTTCAACCAGTGGTCCACAACTTGTTCATCAAAGGCTGTGGTATGTGTTGTCCTGTCTGTGGGAAAATGCATATAAAAGACCTCTTGCTGCTTATCGGAACGAGCAGCCTATGTGGCGGCAGTGGGTTTCCTCCATAGAAATATGTCACAATGACCAAATGTTTGTCGTCTAATAGCCGATGATAAAAATCAATGTCCTCTAGGGGCGTCATTGTATAAAACAAACTTTCCTGATATGACCTTAAATGTTGCCAGGATGTAACTCCAACAACCAACCAATCTGTTTCCGACTGTGTCTAAGCCGGTGTTGCGGTTTCCCAGGGACACTAGTTTGCCAGGGACACATTGCTTCTGTGCATGCATCAAAATCGAACAGCATCATCACTAACCTTATGAATTTAATATAATGTTTTTGGTAAAGATGTTTTCTATATGTGTACCAAACGATTTGTTTCTAGGTTGTGTCGTTTTAGAGATATTTAACTTTTCCTGTATTTTCTGTATGAAGATTGCTCACAGCCATTGACAATGCCTTGCGTTGGACGGTACGCGCAGTGAAAAACATTAGTTTTATTCAAAATTAATAGAAATCAAGGACCCTAACCTTATCAATTTAATATAATCTTAATGGTAAAGATGTTTTCTATATGTGTACGAAGCGATTTGTTTCTAGGTGGTGTAATTTGAGAGATATTTGATTTTTTCTGTATGAAGATTTGCTCACGGCCGTTGACAATGCATTTGAATGGAAGTGTCCCTGGCAAACTGGTGTCCCTCGGAATCCGCAACACCGGTCCGGTCCGTGATTGGTCCACTTTACCCGACATGCACCGCGTCGCCGTGACCCCCGAAGGGTCAAGCGATCCGGGCTGCTCCGCGTCCGATGCCTTCATGTAGACGCCACCGGAAGGAGCTGGGTGGGAGGGTGGGTGGGGGTGGGGTGGGGGTGGGAGGTGCATGATTCATTAGACTGTGGTTAGCTACAGCTGGATGAGCAACATGTGTGATGGGTTAACCACTCGGCGAATTAAAGGCGCATAGTCCAATGGTTTTCAGTATCTGTGATAAATACACTAGGTTGATCGTTATAAATAATATAATCTATCTTACTTTCGCTTGAAGGAACTTTTATTTTATATTGTTAACTTTTGTGATATTTGAAGTGCGACCATGCAACATTAATTTAGGAAAGCACACCCAAACTTTGACACCATAGGCTTCTGCAGTAACAGGTTCTATTACATTGTATGAGTATCCCCATCTATCTGGTGATAACTGTATCTAAGTTAAATATGTAGAATTAAATCTAGATAATTGTTTTGGTTTTGAAATAATTTGATGTTTTCATCGGACTGTGCAGCTTTAAGCCCTCGGTGAATTAAGAGTTAGAGGATCGCACTCCTTGCCCTAGTCCTGGTCACCCGGTGTGTGTGTGTGTGTGTGTGTGTGTGTGTGTGTGTGTCAGAGGGGGGGGGGGGCTCTGCGTGTGGTAACTATAGTGACAAGATGGCGCATTGATAGTCGCGATAAGGACGACAAAAAGCGACACAGCGGGCAGAGAGGAGAGAGAGGTTTAGGTTTAATCCCATCGTGGTTTTATTTGTTCGTTCGCTCACAGTATAATGTCGTCTGCTCTCGTTATATGTCGTCTGCCCTATTTATAAGTATATCGCCTGCCGTCCTTGTATATCGTCTGCTGTAGTTAAATATCGTCTGCTCTGGTTATGAATCATCTACTCTCATTATAAATCGTTTTCTCCCATTATAATTTTTATATGCTCGGGCTGTATCATCTACTCTAGTTATGTATCGGCTGCTCTCGGTATTTATTGTCTGCTCTCGGTATTTATTGTCTGCTCCTGTTACATATCATCTGCTCCCATTACATATTGTCTGCTCTCGTTATATATCATCTGCTCTCATTATATATCGCCTGCTCTCATTATATATAATCTGCTCCCATTACCTATCGTCTGCTTCGGTTATATCATCTGCTCCCATTATATATTGTCTGCTCTCATTATATATCATCTGCTCTCAATATATATCATCTGCTCCTGTTACATATCGTCTGCTCCCATTAGACATAGACTGCTCTCATTATATATCATCTGTTCCCGTTACATATTGTCTGCTCCTGTTACATATCGTCATCTTCATTACCATTTGAAGAGTGAATTGGTGACAGGAAGTTAATGTTTTCAAACACAAACTCTTCCAGATGGCCGACCACGTCCAATCAGTGTACACACCTAGCTAGTTGTTAGTATGGTGATTTTAAAATATACAGACATATCAGTAATTGAAGTCTTTCGTGGAAAGCAACCATCATGATGCCAGAACAAATTATATTTGTCTACTGACGCTGTAGTATATCACTTTGACTTCCTCTCATTTCCCCCCCCCCCCCTCCCCCTCCCCTTTTCCCTCCGCTCCTGTCTCCACTCCCTCCCGTCCCGTCCCCTCCTCTACCCCTCCCCCCTCTACCCCTCCCCTCCTCCCTCCTCCCCCCTCCCCCTACCTTCCGTTCCCCCTCCCTCTCCCTCTTCCCATCACTCTCCCCCCCTACCCCCTCCCCTCCCCCTCCCTTTCCCTCTTCCCCCCACTCTTCCCCCCTCCCACTACCACTTCCCTCCCCTCCCCTCCACTTCCGCCCCCCCTCCACCCACCCTCTACTCCCCCTCTACTCCCCGTCCCATCCACTCCCGTCCCTCTCCCCTGCCCATTCCATCCCGTCCTCCCCTCCCCACCTCCCATCCCCCTTCCACCCCTATTCGAATCCCTTTCCACCCGCCTTTCCATCCCTGTACCCTCACCTCCCCCCTCCTCATGTACCCCTGCATTTTAATGTCTTCCCCAATTATGTGTACACGGTTTAAAAAAAATATCGTTCTGTGTGTGTGTATGTGTGTATGTTGGTTTAACACACTAGGGAAGCCATTAAAACATTCTACTGACACATAGACTGATAGAGAGAGAATTCTTAGACGTTAGAGTTAGTCTCGTTGGCTTCAGGCTACACTCACCACTCCTACCCCACCCCCTACCCCACCCACCACCACCACCACCACCACCACCACCACCACTACCACCACCACCACCACCACACCAACCACCCCACCACCACTACCACCACCCCACACCACCACTACCACCACCACCACACACACTACCACACACCACCACCACCAACACCACCACTACACCACACTAACCACACCACCACCACCACACCACTAACAACCACCACCCACCACTACCACCACCAACCACCACCAACCCTCACCACCACCACACCACCACCACCACCCACCACCACACACTATCACCACCACCACCACACTACCACCACACCACCACCATCATCATCACCACCACCAACACCACCACCTACCACACAACCACCACCACTGCCACCACCACACCAACACCACTACCACCACCACCACCACCACCACCACCACCACCACACTTGGTCTGTGTGTGTGTGTGTGGAGTTGGTTGGTTTTTGGAGTTTTATATCCTGGCAACGTTTAAGGTCATATCAGGACGCCTACCGACTTGTGGCTGTGCACACTCATGGCAACTTTATAGCGCTGCCTAACTGGGAGACCAAGCCGCCATCACCATTACACACCGTCCTGCTATGAACTTAGATATTGTTAGGACGTAAAACAACGAACAAACAAACCTGAAACTTAGTCACATTATCCTGGCACTGAGCTAAACCAGTCATTGTCCTATCCTATTAATGCCGTTGATGTTGCTAGGACGTAAAACAACAACAAACAAAACAAAACTATTAATGCCGAGCGCCAGGCTAGGAAGCAACAAGTATAAATAAGAAAAGTCATGGGTTTGACTGGACCCCCGGGAACCGACCTCCCGATCTTCCGCGAGGTCCAATTCGGCCACCACGCCCGGTGTGTGTGTGGCAGGTGTGTGTGTGTGCCTGTGTGTGGAAGGTGTGTGTGTGTGACCTAACGCTGTCAGAGGTGGACAGTGGCACGTGGACGCCGACAGGTAGAAGTGGGTGGGTGGGGGGGGGGGGTTACAGGTGTACACCTGGTGATGGTTGGCGGGAGACAGGTGTGGTGCGTATGGGTGAGGGTTTGAGTATGTGTGTGGGTGGGTGAGTGTGTAAGTGTGGGTAGGATGGTTGGCGGGAGACAGGTGTGGTGTGTCTGGGTGGGTGAGTATGTGGGTGTGTATGTGTGGGTGGGAGTGGGTGGGTGAGTATGTCTGAGTGGGTGGGTAGGTGTGAGTGTGTATGGGTGTGTGAGCATGTGGGTGGGTGTGTCTGTGAGTAAGTGTCAGTGTGTGTGAGTGTGTGGGTGGGTGTGAGTGTGTGTGAGTGTGTGTGAGTGTATGTGTGGGTATGTGAGTGAGTGCGGGTGTGAGCGTGTGTGGGTGTGTGAGTGAGTGTATATGTGGGTGTGTGAGTGAGTGTGGGTGTGTGGGTGTGTGAGTGTATGTGGGTGAGTGTGTGTGGGTGTGTGGGTGTGTGAGTGTATGTGGGTGAGTATGTGTGGGTGTGTGAGTGTGTGTGTATGTGGGTGTGTGAGGGAGTGTGGGTGTGAGTGGGTGTGTGGGTGGGTGAGTGTATGTGTGTGAGTGCGTGTGTGGGTGGGATGGTTGTTGAGAGACGTGTGTAGCCAGCACTTCACTGCAGGAACCCAGCTGGTCAACCTCACCAATAATTCACCAGCTTAACCAGCAGGGCGCCCACAAATCATTAGTAAGTCGGTCACTTCAAGGTGTTTACAAATCAGCAGTGGGATTGATTTTATGTTCGGCAATAGTTGCTTAATTAGATATTATGAAATGGAGGGGGAGAGGGTGTAAGTAAGTAATGATGGTATATATACTATGTATACTATATATACTAAGTATACTATTAGTATTAGTATTACTATCTGTAATATATGTACTATGTGTACTACTATCCATACTTACTATGTGTACTATGTGTACTATGTGTATGTACTATGTGTACTGTGGATACTATGTGTACTATGTGTAATATGTGTACTGTGGATAATATGTGTACTATGTGTATGTACTATGTGTACTGTGGATACTATGAGTGTTATGTGTATTATAATGTACTATGGATATTATGCATACTATTCATACTATGTATACTATGCATACTATGCATACTATGCATACTATGCATACTATGCATAATATGCATACTATGCATATTATGCATACTATGTGTACGTTGCATACTATGCGTACTATATGTACTATATCTACTATATCTACTATATGTACTCTGTGTACTATGCATACTATGTGTACGTTGCATACTATGCGTACTATATGTACTATATGTACTATATCTACTATATGTACTCTGTGTACTATGCATGCTATGTGTACTAGTATGCATACTATGTGTAATACATGTACTAATACTACTATGTGTACTATGCATATTATGTGTACTATGCATACTATGTGTACTATGCATACTATGCATACTAGGCATAGTAGATGTACTATTAGTACTATGCATACATTATGTACAATATATACTACATATGATATATATGATATATACAAATTACAATATATACCTGCTTATATACAGTATATACGCTATATTTGCCATATATGCTATTTATACTAGTTATACTATTTATACTGTTTATACTATATATACAGTAAAACCTCCCTAACCGACCACCTCCCCAGATCAACCACTCCACTATATCGGTCGTTTTATTTGGGTCCAAACAATACCATTGTAACCACATTTTAACTCCCTAAACCGACCACCCCCGTAAATGGACCACTGAAAGTCGGTCCCAAGGTCGGTCGATTTAGAGAGGTTTTACTGTATACTTCAATAGTGGTAAAAGATCTAACGACAAACTTCATCATAGAGGAAAT